>APFE031021604.1:0-42241 GCA_000404065.3 Pinus taeda
TCATTTGTATAATCCAAGAATTGTTCATTTATGTAATGTAAAGGAGGTTTCCCCCTCAAAGAGGTTGAATTCTAAGGCGTTGATCTATCTTTTCTATCTTTTCTTGAGCTGGTTTCATAACAGAAAACTATGATGACTACCTTAGAAAACACCATAGATGGATTCTTTAGACCAAAAGGCATAAAAAAATACTGTAAAGATCCACATTCGGTCGCAAAAGTAGTCTTGTTCCTGTCTTCTAGTGTGATCTTATATTTAAGTTAAGTGGCACATATTAGCTACTATGTAGCCCTTGTTTTAAATGAATTGATAAATTAGAAATTATGAAATGCATGTACTTATTTATTTATTTTTGATAATATAATTTTTATGAGATTATTATATTTTTAATTGTTTGAAATGCATTTTAAAATCAATAAATATAATTTAAAGCCCTAAAAATTCCAAATACTCAATTTATATAAATTTAGCCACACAAATTTTGTCTTTCTAACAATTTACATTTTTTCTATTACAAGAAATTTTAGAAATTTTAGAAATTTTAAAAATATATATGTAAGTATAAATATAAATGTTTTTGCTAATAGAAATTTTAGAAATTTTTAAAATATATATGTAAGTATAAATATAAATGTTTTGCTAAAAGATGCATGTTAATCATAAAAAATAAAAAAAAAAATTAAAATTAAAAATTAAAAGATAAATTGTTTAATAAAAAAAAATGTTTATTTGTAAAGTTAAGTTTCCATTGATAAATCATATAAGTACATAATTAAATATATATGGCATGCCCCGGTCTGCCTCTAAGGAAATTGACTAGTGGTAGTGAATCAAGTTCTTAATTTTCAGAATTTGAGATCTAAAATTAAAGGCAAAGAATTCATAAGACCTTGTCCAAAAATAAATGACATCTATCTAGCTTTATCAGATTGACAAGCTAAACATGAAAGAAAAAATGGTTGAAATAGGAATAAATCACGAAGGTTAAGTGGCGTTTGAGGATTCCACCTCAACCGGCTTCTTATTTTACTATCTAGAGCTCCCTAAATCAGGTGAGAGGTGCAAATGGGCATCAATCCTCTCTTTTTAAATCATCATAACTAAATTAGTTGCTCTGTTGGTCCTTAACTTAATTGGTTTTGCCGCTCTGGATGCCTATGCTGCTTTTTTAACACCTCTCCTGGCCGCTTCACCAAGCCTCTCCTAATGTTTACGTAGTGTCTCCCTGGACGCAGTTGCCCTTTAGGCCCTTGGTGACAGAACACTGCACCCACACCGGAATTAGCACCAGCAGGGTGAAGCACTTGTGTCCCGCCAGACAGCATTACTCTGGTTTCTTATGAGGCCACCTTCACTCCGTTTTCTTCCTTTTAGGCGGGTTCCAACTTGCAACCTGCGTGCATCTTATTTCCATGTATGTTGTTTGTGCGCTTACAGCGAGAACTGCGGGATCTTGATCTTGATCCGTGGGAGAAGAAAATAAGGGTGAGCGCCTGAAAACAAGAACTAGAGACGAGTAAATGTCTGTAAAATTCTTAGTTTATTGTGTTTTATGGAGTTGCAGTTTCCAAATCTCGTAATCATCATTCTCATGTATTTTGCCTATAAAGATCGAATTAAACTTTATATTTTGCTTGGCGTTTAAAAATCTTCATTATTATTTTTACTGAGCATCCCTGTTTTAACTCTATTTTGTCAACAATTGCATATGGAAGACATGAATTGGCAAACAACCCTAGAGGAGCTCAGAGGCTCGGATCACCAGAAGCTCCTACAAGCAAATACGCCGCTTAAGCTTCACATCAAACTCCCATAATAAATAGATACACTTAGTTAGGGATAGTAAATCAAATTCTTAAATAATAGAAACTAAATGTCCAAAAAAACACAATCATAACCACTTAACAATAATTACCTAGTCTCCATTAATTCTAACAGTCCCCCTTAATGGAGAAAGGGTTCTTAAACACACCTAATATGTCCCTAAACAAATCAAACTTCAGTATTTCCAGAGGCTTAGTAAATATATCAGCCATATTATCACAACAATTACAATATTCAACACAAATCTCTTTACACTGCACCTTCTCCCTGACAAAATGAAATTGAGTGTCTGTGTGCTTAATGTTTTTATGAAACACAGGATTATAAGCCAGTTTGATGGAACTGTGATTATCAAAATTGATAACTATAGCTTTTGTCTGTTCTTCTCTTGCATCTTGGAGAAGTTTGCACAACCAAACTGCCTCACATGCTGCTGCACACATAACTTGATATTCTGCTTTTGTTGAGGATAAGGCAACAATATGTTGCTTCTTATTGCACCAAGAGATGACCCCGGACCGAATGCTGAAGGCATAACCTGTAATTGATCTTTTATTATCTAAATTCCCTACCCAATCAAAGTTTGTATAACTTGTCCAACTAACATCAAATGAGTCAGAATATAAAATACCAAAGTCTGAAGTTCCTTGCAGATACCTCAGCACTCCTTTTGCTGCGTTACAATGGTTCTCATGAGGTCGAGTCATGAACTAACTCAAAACACTCACTGCATAGGCTAGATCTGCTCTCGTTGTAGTCAAATAGATAAGACTACCAACCAACTGTCTATACAATGTTGCATATGCATATTTCGAACCATCATCCACCTGAAGTTTGTTGTTCTGCTGTAAAGGCACAAATGCAACTTTGCACTCATCCATTTTGAATTTAGTAAAAAAACTCTTAGCATACTTACCCTGGGACAAGAAAATTTGGTTTGAATCTCTTCAAACTTCTAGACCCAAATAGTAATGCATTTCTCCAAGGTCTTTCATCTCAAATTTTTGTGA
Source organism: Pinus taeda (assembly GCA_000404065.3). NCBI lineage: Eukaryota > Viridiplantae > Streptophyta > Pinopsida > Pinales > Pinaceae > Pinus > Pinus taeda. Next base: position 2,835 of record APFE031021604.1, read on the forward strand.
TAACTGTTGCTTGATTTCTTCAATGAGATTTTCTGCACTCCCTGTCATGATCTGATCATCTACATATAAAGAAATCAACATTATCTACGAAAAATGAGTCAATTTTTTCGTACTAGGATCTAGGAGCCTGCTTTAAACCATATAAAGCTTTCTTTAATCTACATACTAAGTTCTCTTCTCCCTTCTTAACAAACCCCTCAAGCTGCACTAAGTATACTTCTTCTTTTAAATCACCATTTAAGAAAGCAGATTTAACATCTAATTGATGTATTTTTCAATGATGCTTAGTGGCTAAAGCAATAATTAGTCTAATGGTATTTAGTTTTGTAATAGGGCAAATGTTTCCTCAAAATCAATACCTTCTTTCTAGGAATACCCCTTTGCCACCAACCTTGCTTTATGCTTATCAATAGACCCATCTGCTTTAAATTTCAACTTAAATAACCATTTGCAACCTATGGGTTGTTTATCATTAGGAAGCTTTACTAGATCTCAAGTATTGTTCTTAATAATAGATTCATATCCCCCTTTCATTGCTTCCTTCCATTCAGAACTCTTACTAGCTTCATAAAAATTAGAAGGTTTTGAAATGTTTAATACACCAGTAATGAGCACATAATCCCTATATCGAGCTGGTAACTGTTTTGCCCTGCTAGATCTCCTGAGCGGCAGGGGTTCAATTATTCTGCTATGTTTTTCTCTTTGTGGTCTGAACTCGATTTCTTCCTCTTTATCCTGCGGCTACTGCCATTGTTCCTGCTGATGTTGTTCCTGTTGTTGCTGACTAATCCCTATTTCACTATCCTCATCTGAAAGTAAGGGCACATGCCATTCTTCATTGTTTTGAACAAGATTTCCATCATCAACCTGTTCATGGAATACTATGTCTCTACTAACAAACACCTTGTGAGTAGAAGGATCAAACATTTTGTAAGCCTTATACTCACTGCAGTATCCAATGAAGGTACATTTAATGGCCTTTGAATCTAACTTCTTCCTATTCTCTTTGGGAACATACGCAAAAGCTTTACAACCAAATATTGTAAGGTGACTTACTGCAGGCTTGAAGCCAAACAATGCTTCAAAAGGAGTTTTATAATCAAGACTTTTAGTAGGACTCCTATTCTTCAAATATACTGCAGTATTGACAGCTTCTGCCTAAAAACCATTAGTTAGATTCTTACCTTTCAACATACTGCGAGCACACTCCACCAGTGTTTTGTTTTTCCTCTCAACTACTCCATTCTGCTGAGGAGTGTAAGGTGTTGTAAATTGCTGCTGTATCCCATGCTCATTGCAGTTTTTCATGAAAACCCCTTTCTTGAATTCTTCGTCTTGATCTGATCGAAGAATCCTGATGAACTTTCCTATCTGCTTCTCAATCATATTTCTGAATTGCTTGAAATACTCAAAAGCATGACTCTTCTGTTTAAGAAAATATACCCATGTGAATCTTATACAATCATCAACAAAGATTAAAAAGTAATAGGCCCCACCTAACGATCTTGTCTACATTGGGCCACATAAGTCAGTGTGTACAAGTTCGAGTATATCCCTCCATTTCCTATCTTTAATAGCAGGGAATTTATTTCTATGCTATTTAGTGAATGCACATGCTTCACAATCAATATGCAACTTTTTCAAAACAGGAAGACCATCTACCATACCTTTGTTCTGCAATAGAAGGATGTCACTAAAATTGATATGCCCAAGTCGCTGATGCCACAAATTTTCAGCAGACTTATCGGATGACATCAAGGCTTGCTGTGGCGTACTCTTCACATCCAGTTTGTAAAGTCCTCCTATGTGAATACCTGTAGCAATAGGTTTCATCTGGTCCAACAAGTCTTTAATAATACAATGAGATTCAAAGAATTCTACCTTGAGATTCTGCTCTGTAATCTTTGACACAGAAATTAGGCTCTTCTTAATATCAGGAGTATACCACACATCAGATATATCTCTAATCTTTCCATCAGGCAAAGTAACAAGGGCGTCTCCATGTCCCTTGATCTCGTACCCTTTATTATCTCCAATGTATACTTTTACTCTAGTGTTGGATTTTCTAAAATTTCTGAACCATTGCTTTTTACTTGTCATATGTGAGGAGGCTCCAGAATCTATGAACCAAATATCTAATTCATCATTCTCAATAGCTAAAGCAATCTCAGCCTCAGCCATAAACCATCTAACATCCTGATTCTGATCTGCATCTGCATCAGCCAAATGACCTGCATGTCTTCTTTGCTTATACCTCTCCTCATTTGCCTTTTTCTTATGGCAAAATTTAGCAATATGGCCTATCTTACCACAATAAAAGCATTTAGGAGCAGAGTCATGTTTATGCGAGGTCATACCTTGTGGTGTCCTTTTCTTGATGCGCTGCCTCTCCTGTGATCAGCCACTACTTTCCCTTTTGGCTTGAACTTTGTCATCAATGCAAGATCTGAATTTTGAGGTTTAAGAGACAACCTCCTTTCCTCTTCCTGGAGCAATATCCCAGTGAGCTCTTCAAATCCTGGAGACTTTTCTCTTGCATTCAATCCGGTTATAGACATTTGATAATCATCCATCATGCCGTTCATGGTAACTGTCACCAGATCATCATTTGCCACAATCTAACCAATATCAGTTAGTTTATCTTTGACTTCCTTTATCTGGGATATGAATGAACAAACAAACTCATTCTCCTCCATCTTGATTGACAGAATCTTCTTTCTGAGGTACAAGGTTCGACTGGTGTTCTTGATTTCATACATCTCTTTGAGAATTGTTCAGATGTCATTGGTTGTCTTGTAATCCTGAATATGAGGGATGATGCAATCTTTGACTGATAACTTAAGTAGAACATTTGCCTTCATCTCCCTTTTCTCCCAATCTTGAATTGTTATATTCGATCCACCAATTGCAGTAGTCGGCATGACTTCATCACCGGTGGCAATGCTATAGGCATTTTGTCCCTCAAACAGAGTCTGGAGCTGAAATTTCCAATTTGTATAATTGAAACCATCAAACTTATTACTCTCATTGAGATAAGCTTCGGCAATTTGATTATTCATCTTGAATGAATAAAATCTTCAACAATTTGAGCAAACCTCAAATGCTAAAAAAAAATACCATGTTCACTTCAAATTTCCTTCACTTCATAAAAAAAAAATTGCCCTCCAATTTCACTTAAAAGAATTCCTCTTTTTCTAAAAAAAAAATATCACTCCAAAAATACACACCCATTTTTTTAAAAATAAGGATTCCTTCAAAAAATAATGAAATTCCTTTTTGTTTTTAATTAAAGAATTAAAACCTTTAATTAAACAACTTCCCAAATTCAGAAATCCATGTGAAGCTTTCATGTAAAAAATGGTGGCTTTAAAAAAAAATTTCACGTGAAGCTTTAAAGTAAACAGTGGCTTTAAAAAAGATCTCCTCTCCGCAGCCATTTACCACTGCAACCACTGCTTTTCCACGCTTAGATAACACAATCATTGCCACTGTTCACCTCTTTTCCACCCTTAGATAACACAATCATCGCGACTGTTCACCTCTTTTTTGTGGCTAGTCGCAGGTGTACACCAGAAACTTGCAACGATGTCGGAATATAAAAAATTGCGTATTCTCGAAGAGTATCATCGCGATTACTCTTCATTCAACCTATGACGACGTCGTGATTTTATATTCCTCAACTCAGCTTATAGGCCTCTCCTTCTTGCAGCTCTGATACGATGTCAAGAGTTGCATATGGAAGACATGAATTAGAAAACAACACTAGAGAAACTCACAGGTGCGGATCACCAGGAGCTCCTACAAGCAAATACGCCCCTTAGGCTTCACATTAAACTCCCATAATAAATAGATACACTTAGTTAGGGATAGTAAATCAAATCCCGGAAGACATGAATTGGAAAACAACACTAGAGGAACTCACAGGTGCGGATCACCAGGAGCTCCTACAAGCAAATACGCAGCTTAGGGTTCACATTAAACTCCCATAATAAATAGATACACTTAGTTAGGGATAATAAATCAAATCCCTAAATAATAGGAAATGAATGTCCAAAAAAAGCACAATCATAACTACGTAACAATAATTACCTAATCTCCATTAATTCTAACATACTTCACACTGTAAATAAATTTCTGAGTTTTTAACTCTCGAGTTAAACTGTTTGTTGTTTAACCCTGTTTAAAAATCTTCATTATTATTTTTACTGAGCATGCCTGTTTTTACTCTATTTCACCCTGCACATAAATTTCTGAGTTTTTAACTCTCCTTTTTACTGTCAAGATAAACTGTTTGTTGTTTAATCCTGTGCGGTGGTCTCAAAAATTATCTCTTGTGCCTACTCTTCAGAGAAGACACTGAAAGACATCACCTATTGCAAAGCATAGAAAATGATCTCTGGTGCCTACTCTTCGGAGAAGACACTGAAAGGCACCTCTTGTGCCATACTCTTCAGAGAAGACACCACCTGTTGCAAAGCATAAAAAATCATCTCTTGTGCCTACTCTTCAGAGAAGACACTGAAAGGCACCCCCTGTTGCAAAGCAACTCAACGGTTCAGTTCATGATGGAGTTTGATTGAAAGTTTTCAGCCAAATTTTGTGAATGGCAATAAAATTTCAACTGTGAGGCAATTTTGTAGGTTAAAAACATATTCAAAGCCGAGTATGTACCTTTTTCTCCCAGGCTATTTCCTAAGCAGTTGCTTATAATGCGATTTTTTTGAAAGTTTTTTTAGTGGGTTTTTCCGGTCAAAATCCGGCAGCAATTTATTGGAATCGCAAGTTTGATAGCTAGTTTCTGCAAAATCAAAGCGTCCCAAGGGTTTTTCAGGGAGCTGAATCCAAATATGTAGTTAAAAAACCATTTTAACTGCAACAAATCAAGATTTAACTTCAATTTCTTCCACCCGATTCCGTCACCAGAATCTCCAAAAAATCACATTATAGATAACTCCACAATTAAAAACACATATTCAAAACGAAATATGTACCTTTTTCTCCAAGGCTATTTCCTCCAAACTCTCATCCTACGATGCCTTCTGCAAATGGGAAGTTTATATGACCAAGGTCAAGGAGGAACCTTGAACTGAAGTTTTAATTTTATGTCCTTTAAACATTTCTATGTTTCCAACCAGCCATTTTGTCAAAATATCGTCGATGAAATGTTTAACCGCGTGCTAGAAGAATTTTAGTCCAACCATATTTATTTATTAGTACTAGCTTGATTATTAACCGTCAGTCTGATGAACTTTCAAAGAAAAGACTTGAGATATGCACATTGATATAATTTTGGATGGCAATGTTAAATGTTGGGGAATTTCCATTCTCTTGGTAAATCATACGTTTATCCTTTTGTTTTATCATTTTGTAAAATTTTGTATATATATATTTTTTTTCCTGTTTCTGTTGGCCGCATGGTCCACCTGCTGGCTATTGGATTTTAAAGATATGGGTGGTAATGGGGAAGACCTCGTTTTTCTTCATTGGCTATAATGTTAAATGTTTTACTTCTCTGACATAAACATCTCAGACATATATGTTCATAAAATGTTTATTGTATTCTTGGTTATTTTGATGGGAATGCACAGACTGCCCTTCTAGATGGTACTATGATAATAAGCATAAATGATATATATATATATAAAATTAATGTTTATTGTATATTTTTGTTTGTTTCTTTCTAAAACACTCATAGAACTTGTAATTTTTCTCTATTTTTCACTATCATGAATGCAGAAAATGGAGTACCATATTCAGATTGAGACCCAATTCACTGTAAATTAAACTTTATTTTAGTGTTAGTTTATCAAAATTATATAAAATGATTTTTTATTGAATATATATTTTGATTTTGTATTTAATAATTATTTAGATTTGAAATTTTAGTAAATTTGTTAATAAATAATTTAAAAATATGATTTAAAAATATATATTTTTTTCATTTTCTTTAAAAACTATTTATTCCTATAGTTTATATTATCCTATTGAATTATATGGGTTCTTTCAAAGTTGATTTTGATAATATATTTTTTGTTCTAAGACCTATTTTTTTATCACAAAATTCACTTAATGGTCCACCATTTGAACAATGGATCTCAAACTCGTGTTATGGATTTAATATGAAAACTAATTAACTATCACAATCTATGCATAAAGAGATACTCAAATAATTTACAAAACCAAAGATGCTACAACTATCATTACATCCATCTAACTATATTCTAATAAGAGATTATAACTTAATGAAGCATCAATGACTTTCACCTTGATTGAGATGATTTTACTCAACTTAATTGAGAATGAAGGAATCACCCCATGTGCTTAAAAGAATGGCCATTAAATGCTCTCAACATTGTTCCAAGGAACCTAGGGCTCTCCAACATGAACATGACAAGGGCATAACACAAGTGGAAGCCCCTTTGTCCACCACAGTCTTACAAATGCATCTTCCCGAGAAGATACCTAGATGCAGAGAATTTTTTACTTGTATTGATCCAATTCAAATGTTATGGAAGTATTCCCCAATATTTTCCACCCCCAATAGAGCCTACGAACTAGAATGCAAAATGTAATCAACAAAATTGTGTGCAAAGGGGCCAACTAGCTTAGTAGTGGAAGACGATGACTTCAGACCTCCCAGATGATGTGGATCTTGATGATCCACCCTTGTTGATTTTATGATGTGGATCTTGATGATCCACCCTTGTTGATTTTTCTAGAAGAGGTTTGTAATGATAAAGGTTTGCAATCCATGTCATACCATCATATCAAGACCCTTTGTAGGGAATATCTCAAATCCAAGAGTCAAACAGATAACTCTCGATCTCATTCAAGTTCTTCGAACCCCATTTAGGAGTGCATACAAAATATTTCAAACACCCCCCCAAGATGGTCAAGGAAGATATAAAAACGGGTACAAGAGCTTTAATACCTTATCCAATAAGATTGAGAAAAGTCATGGAAATTCATGCCAATGTCAAAGACATTCCTACTCAACCCAAAAAACCCTAAAGTTTTCATCTTAATATTTAGAGAATAAGTATGTTCATGTTGTAATTACTATCATTATTAGTCTTTGAATGTTTGTTATTGTTTAGTAAATTTACTAGTATTTCCCTAAAAATGTGCAAGAGTGAGACCCTTCGCAAAGTGGACAATAAAGACCCTTCTTCTGCCATTGAGATAGATCACAAATATTTAGAATCACTTGCTGATTTTCCTAGTGAATCATGACCTTGGAATCCCCAAAAATATTGATCTCTTCAATCCCCATCCATGTAGCACAATATAGGATTCCCCATAGAGCCCACAACCGACCACTACACCAGTTGAAGAAATAGTATTCATCAGGGCTCATATATATCACCATCCCACTTCCATAGATATTTCCTTGCATCAAATTTATCCTAACTTAGGGAATTAACTCCTTTAATAAACATGATACCCTAGTTTAGATGCTCCGGCATAAATAAATAAATAAATAAAATTAATTCAAAGCATGATATACAATTCAATTTGTAGTTTTGGTTGTTCACAACCTTGCTTCAATTGTGGCTTGATGACATATCTCTTACATGTCTGTATCAATACTTTTCAAGGTTACAAAGAGCCTTTGCCCATATTATGAAGGCTTTTATTCTATGGAGCATGCCTACATCAAATGTGATTAAACTTGAGACCTTGCATGTGCATTGTGTAGAGATTGTCATTTTCTTCGCTTCATTAGTTAGTTTCTTTGGCCATTATAGTTTCCTCTTACATTGCGAGATTTCATGCTTGTAAAATAGTCGTCACCACACCACATGAGTGTTAGTAAATAAATGTTCAATAGTTAGTAATAATTTTGCAAGCACTTTTGTTATCTATTTATTTTTACATTATTATTTTTAGTATAAATATTTTGTGTTATGTTTTCCATAGATATTATATATAATGAATAAACAATTATTGTTTTCTTCCCTTCATTAGTTAGTTTCTTTGGCCATTATAGTTTCCTCTTACATTGCCAGATTTCATGCTTGTAAAATATTCGTCACCACATGAGTGTTAGTAAATAAATGTTCAATAGTTGATAACATTTTTTGCAAGCACTTTTGTTATCTATTTATTGTTACATTATTATTTTTAGTATAAATATTTTGTGTTATGTTTACAATAGATATTATATATATAATGAATAAATAATTAATTACAGACATAGAAAGTAGTTAATCCTTTGAGAGACTCTTTGAATTTTCAAAAAAATACCTAGCAAAAGATTCATCATATTATGAAGCAATAAGATTAAAGAACAACACTAATGAATTTACATATCAATTGTTTATTAGTGATACAATTTCAATCATTAACATTCACCACCAGAATGCAAAAATGAACATTCGCCACCATAATGCAAAAATGAATATTTATATATCAATTGTCTATTAGTGATACAATTTCAATCATTAACATTGTAACACCCCAAAACTTGCATTAAAATTACTGAGAACTATTAAGTAAATCTTCACTAGATGTTTAATTTAAGTTTTAATTCACTTTGATGTTTAACATTAAATGACCAAGGTTGGAAGGCCAAGAAACATTTATGATGGTTATCTTGTGATCACCTAAATTATTGGTAACATTACTTTAACAGAATAAAACTATTTTATTTAGTTAAAAGAAATGGTTATCAAGAAACAGTTAACCCTCTACCTAAAAAGAGAAATATAGAGAGGGGAAAAGGGGCAAGAAAATCCATCCTAGAGTTGGGTGGAACAAACCAGTGGGAAGGTTGCTAAATACCATCAAACAGAGAGTACTGAGATGTAGGCTGGACAGTAGTCCCGAGGCCCATGATATTGACTGTAAATGGAAATAATCTAGCATGGAAGGTATAAAGTTCTCGGGGGGAGTTTGGACGTGATTGCCAGACTCGTGGCTGGGAGGAGAGACTCTTTGAAAAATATTATTATTGTTATCAATGTTTGCAGGATAACATGTAAGTAAGACAAGAAACCTCCAAGATTTAGTACTACTTGTCTGTGTATTTTGCTCTAGATTTACAAAACTATAAATGTGTAATACAGAATGTGGTTAAAAATTTTAGATTGCAAATGAACAAAATAGAGGGTTGATTTTTGTATAAAAACCCTGAAATGCATAACTTACAAGGTAGACAAATGAAAAAAACAGAGGGTTCACTTATGTGTAAAACCCTGAATTATATAATGGACAACAGATTTAACATAGTGGAGTTACTTGCTTTGCAAATCTGAAATAGGAGACAATACCTTAATCGTATTACTAAAGCACCTAACAGTAAAATAGAGAAATTTCAAATATGTCGGAAATGAAAATATCTTTATGACAAATTTTGGATTAAATATAAGTGCTATTAAAGCAGTAGTTGAAAAGGTCAAATACATGATAAACAAATATACTACCCTGAGTTAAGTAAAGAACCATTCAATATAAATGCTATGACAGTCAAAACCCTCGGCATAATCTTTTCACACAAGAACCTACATAATGATTAAACGTAGATACACACAGTGGATAGTGACAAATCATCTGGTCGAAGTCTCATATCTGAATATTAATAGATATATACAGTGTAAACATGGATAAGGTAGTAGGATCCTAATTTTAGTATTATGAAGACAAAATAGTTTACATTGTAATAACCATTGTATCAATAATAAAGATACATAACTTAACAGTTCAAAGCAAGTTAAGAAATGTATCAAATGTTATCCGAGAGGCCTCAGAGAGGCATAGCCGACTCTTGCAAGCATTAAGAAGGAGTTCATTCAGATTTTCTTAAAACCAAACATAGATCTCAGAACCAGTGACCATATTAATGCATTTAAAATTACAACAAAAAATAAGTCTTTGACAGCCGGAGCTCATTGTTGGAATAACTTAAAAACACAAAATGAGCAGTTTATGCGTGCATAACTTAATCTAAATCATTAAGAGAAGAATCCTCCATGAAACCCTGTAACGACAAGTTAGAATGACTATTAAAGATCTCAGTTCCAACCTGTAAAATGATCAGGAGGCTGTAAGCCTTTATGAAATTAATGACCGTAGACCCAAACTCTAGTTCTTCCATAAGACTGCTTACCTGCCATGACACATTATAGATTAGTGATTTTAGTACATACAACAACCTTTCCATTATAGTAATGTTTTGCTACTGAGATATAGGGTTTCTTACCTGGAGTAAAGCATACTTGTGCTGAGGCAATAGCCTACAAAATCGATGAAGGGTTTTAGTGCCAAATTCCAAAGTCAAGGAAAGAATAAAGAAATCAACAGTAAGACTTTAATGGACAAAATTTGCTAAAGGCACTGTGGTCGTGACAAGAATTTACCTTCATCTGACGTCTCAGAGCACTAAATGCCTTCTGCCATATCTGCAACTTCTAAAACCATATCTGAAAACGATGTCGGACCATAGGAAAAGTATGAAGTTAAAACCCCGTATCGATGGTAAGCCCTCAAGGCCGAATGAATAAAACCTCTGAGCATTAGATTAATGGTATACCTGCTTCGGAAGGTGCCACCTTCTTCTCCATTTTGAAACCAGAAACCTCCATGCATAGCAATGAAATTTGGAAGAAACCCCGACGACAGAAGAGCAACGCGGAAGACTCAACAACAGTAACAATGAACCACCAGAGGCGCGGAGGCACGAGGTTGGTTAGGGAAACGGGCGCTAACCCTTTGTCATTGTCAGATCGACAACAGAGGATCAAGGATGCCAAGATAAGCCATGTGGTGGGATAGGACAACAGTACCACACCTCGGATAGGCTGCTCGTTGCATGCTATCACATGCGAATGCCAACCAAGTGAGCCATGCCTTGGAGAGATACGTTCATTAATGTCAATGTATCCTCGTTCGAATCCTTTAACCTGAATATTAAAGTATGATTTGCAATCATATATGGACAATTTATTACCCTCATAACTCTCATTAAGTAAATTATGTATGTGTGTTCCAAGGTCACTATGGACCGATAATCATGATCTTTGAGATTGTAAGGGTATCATATAATTTTTTTTTTGTATATATTTTAATTCAATATAATTTATAAGTTTTACATGAAATTGTTGTTTAGTTGTTACAGATGGTATCAAAGCTCAGGTTTGTACACTGAGACTCCTTGGGAACAGACATGTACAGGAAATAATTTTGCTTCAGTCCTTTTTTTTATTTACTAAATAAACTTATGTGTGAAACAGTTAATAAATAAAGATCACACCAACAAAAGAAACAGGGCAAGATGCAAGGGAGCGCTCAACCAACCGGTTCACCCAGAACTACATATGTGAACGCTAATCTTGACATATGGATATAGTTGGGTGAAGAATCATGACACGCAAATGCAACATTATTAGAAACTATTTAGCAGTTGCATACTGAAATGATGAATTTAAGATCAGATAATGAAAGACTTCGCGAAGAACAAGAAAAGATACTATGAAGTTTCCAATAGACAAAATCAACAGCATCTAGATCCTAGTGTTGAGGACCAGGAGAAGACCCCAACAATGTAGCATGGAGAGGAAAATGTTGAATCCGTTGAGAGACATGGGGAAGATGAAGAAGGGCATTGGGACAATGTATCCGACCAGTGAAAAACAAAAGATAGAAAAATGATTTGCAAGGTGAATTTAGGCCATCACTTTTTGAAGGGGAATCAAAAGAGGTAGCAGAAGCTTGGCTCATCAAAATGGGCAAGTATTTCCATATTTATGAGTAAATAGATAAACTGAAGGCAAGATTAGTAGTTTATCAATTAAGAGGAAAGGCCACATTGTGGTGGGAGGAGATAAAAGCAGTAAGGAAAATAAATGATGAAGAAGTTACCTAGCATGAATTCCAAAAGAATTTCAAGGATAAGTATTTAACAGAACGTTATTACGATGAGAAGGCAAAGGAATTTCATAATTTAAGGTTGGGAACCTTGACCGTGGACGAGTACGTGACATGCTTTACCTCCCTACTACATTATGTGCCTTACATGCAAGAAGAAAAGGCCAAAATTCAGCGCTTCATCAGCAGTTTGCCCAATTTTATGAAGGAGAAATTAGAGTTTGACTAAGCCAAGACAATGGATGACATTGTGCGGAAAGCCCACATCTACCATCAACAAATGAAACAAAAGAATGAAGGATCCAAGGGGAATTTAAATAAGAAAGGCATAAGTCTAATTCCAAGAAAACATTCAAGATTTGTAGGCAGCAGAAACACACAAAAAAAGCCCCTTAGCAAATTTCCAACCAAGAATCATCCCAAAATGGCTTATCTGGAAAACAGACATTCAAAAGGATCTGCTAAATCTGTAAATGACATGCAAACCAAACCTCCACTTTAGTGCTAGGGATGCAGAGAATCACACTATTACAAAAACCGTCTGCATAAAGCAAGAACATAAAATTATCAAACATGCAAGAAGCATCTACGGTGGGGGGCGTGGCAAGGAGCACGCCCAAAATTAATGTTACCCTAGATGATCATCAAGCAGAATTTCAACCCACCATGATCAAGTGTGAAGGTATGATTGCTAAGCAATCTGTCTCTATTTTATTTGACCCAGGCACTAGCTTAAGCTATGTTAGTCCTAAGGTGGTAGATAAATGTCAACTATGTAGTAGTAAATTTTCAAAACCATGGATAGCTCAACTAGCCACAGGAACAAAAAGAAGAGTAACCGCAAAGACAGAACATTGTCCCATAATGATTTTTGGGCAACCTATTTACGTAGACCTTAATATACTAACTTTGGGTTCTTATGACATACTAATCGAGATGGGTTGGTTAGAAAAGAGTTGGTCCTTAATGGACTGCAAAAGACAATTGTCAGTTTTCTTGCTTAATCAGGAAAAAGGGAGGAACTTCAAGGCATTAAAACTAATACCAAATTACGTCCCATTACGGCTAGTCGGCTAGGAAAATGTATTAGAAAAGATTGTCAAACATATGTTGTTCAGGTGGGATTCACAAACACGAAAAATAAGATGACCTCTTTGGAAAATATTCCTGTTATTCAGGAATTCATTGATGTGTTTCCGGAATCCATTCTAGGTCTACCACCAAAATGTGACATTGATTTCACCATTGAGTTAATTTTAGGTGCTAACCAATATTCGGAGCCCCTTATCGCATGAGAATACCTTAATTAACATAACTCAAAATGCAACTACAGGAGCTTCTAGATAAAAAGTATATCTGACCTAGTGTGTCACCTTGGGGAGCCCCTGTTTTATTTGTATGAAAAAAGGATGGGATCCTAAGATTATGCAACGATTATCGACAACTAAACAAGCTAACCATCAAGAACAAGTATCCATTACCAAGTATTGATGATATTTTTGACCAAGTACAGGGAGCCAAGGTATTTTCAAAGATTGATTTAAGATTTGGTTATCATGAAATAAGGATAAAGGAGGAAGATATTTATAAAAAAACATTCCACACTCGCTATGGTCATTACGAGTTTGTGGTATTGTCGTTTGGCCTTACCAATGCCCCAGCCACATTCATGAATTTCATGCATGGTATTTTCCAGCCCTACCTTGACAAATTTGTTTTGATTTTCATAGATGATATCTTAATATATTCTAAAAATATGGAGCATAAAGAGCATCTGAAAATAGTATTGCAAACATTAAGGGAGAATCAGTTATATGCCAAATTCAACAAATGTGACTTTTTCAAAGATCAAATCCAGTACTTGGGTCACATTATATCAGCATATGGCATTGTAGTAGATCCAAACAAGATCAAAACAATCATGGAATGGACAGCTCCAAAGAATGTCGTTGATATCCCATCGTTCTTGGGATTAGCTGGGTACTACCGTATATTTATTGAGGGATTTTCAAAAATTGCATTTCCAATGACCTCCTTATAGAAAAATGGGCATGCTTTCCACTATACAGCAGAGTGTCAACAAAGTTTTGAAAAACTAAAACGTATGCTCACTAGGTCCTGACATGCTAGCAGAAATGGAGGAGACCGTGAGGAAGATTTGACAAAATTTGAGAGAAGCCCAAGATAGGTGGAAAATGTATGCAGGTAAAAATAGGACCTTCAAGGAGTTCCAACCAGGAGATCACGTTTATTTAAGAGTGAAGCCCTGGAAACGTTCATTGTAATGGTAGGGTTTTGCTAAATTAACACCGCAATACTGCAGTCCCTTTTAAGTTTTGGAATGAGTTGGACGAGTGGCCTATAATCTTAAGCTACCAGGCCACATTCGGGTCCACAATGTATTTCACGTATCTTTACTAAAAAAGTATGTGTATAACCCTCAACACATTATTGACTAGGAAAATATTCAGGCAAAGAGTAAATAGTTATAAGACCGGGTATATTATTTTGGTTTTTAAAGAAAAACAGAGTATAACTAAGAATTATTTTGTGGTGTAGGTCGAACCGCAAGGAGAGTTCCTAGAAGAACCGCTTTGTATGCTCGATCAAAGAGAAACCAACTTGCGGAAGCAAGCCATTACCCAAGTTAAAGTGCAATGGAAGCACTTTGGCCTCGAAGAGACCACCTGGGAAGAGGAGGAATTTATGCAAAAAGCTTATCCACAATTTTTTCTGAAGGAAGAGAGAATAACAGGAACGATGTTCCTCATATGAGGGGGAGATGTAACAACCCAAAAATTGCATTAAAATTACTGAGAACTATTAAGTAAATCTTCACTAGATGTTTAATTTAATTTTTAATTCATTTTGATGTTTAACATTAAATGAATGAGGCTGGAAAGCCAAGAAACATTTATGATGGTTATCTTGTGATCACCTAAATTATTGGTAGTATTACTTTAGCAGATAAAACTATTTTGTTTAGTTAAAAGAAATGGTTATCAAGAAACAGTTAACCCTCTACCTAAAAATGGAAATATAGAGAGGGGAAAAGAGGCAATAAAATCCATCCTAGAGTTGGGTGGAACAAACCAGTGGGAAGGTTTCTAAATACTATCAAATAGAGTCTTAAATGGAGGCTAGACAATAGTCCCGAGGCCCATTGTACTGACTATAACTGGAAATAATCCATCGTGAAAGGTAGAAAGTGCTCAGGGGCAGTCTGGACATGATTTCCGGACTCGTGGCTTGGAGGGGAGACTTTCTAAAAACTATTATTATTGTTATCAATGTTTGTATATAATAGGTAAGTAAGACAAGAAACCTCCAAGATTTAGTGCTGGTCTACGTATTTTTCTCTAGATTTACAAAACTATAAATGTGTAATATGGAATGTGGTTAAGAATGGTAGATTGCAAATGAACAAAATAGAGGGTTGATTTATGTATAAAAACCTTGAAATACATAACTTACAGGGTAGACAAATGAACAAAACAGAGGGTTCACTTCTGTGTAAAACCTGAATTATATAATGGACAACGGAGTTAACATAGTGGAGTTACTTAGAATCGTATTACTAAATGACCTAACAGTAAAACAAAGAAATTTCAAATATGTTGGAAATGCAAATGTCTTTCAACAGATTTCAGAGTAAATATAAATGCTATAAGAGTAGTAGTTGAAAAGGTTGAATACATGATAAACAAATATACTACCCTGAGTTAAGTAAAGAACCATTCAATATAAATGCTATGACAATCAAAACCCTCGGCATAATCTTTTCACACAAGAACCTACGTAATGATTAAACACAGATACACACAGTGGATAGCGATAAATCATTTGGCTGAAGCCTCATATTTGAATATCAATAGATATATACAGTGTAAACATGGATAAGGTCACAAGATCCTAATTTTAATAGTATGAAGACAAAATATTTTACATTGTAATAACCATTGTATCAATAATAAAGATACATAACTTAACAATTCAAAGCAAGTTAAGAAATGTATCAAACACTATTCGAGAGGCCCCGGAGAGGCACATCCAAATCTTGTGAGCATTAAGAAGGAGTTCATTCAGATTTTCTTAAAACCAAACACAAATCTCATAACCTGTGACCATATTAATGCATTTAAAATTACAAAAAAAAGTAAGTCTTTGACAGCCAGAGCTCGTTGTTGGATAACTTAAAATCACAAAATGAGCAGTCTATGCATGCATAACTTAATCTAAATCATTAAGAGAAGAACCCTCCATGAAACCCTATAACGACAGGTTAGAACGACTATCAAAGGTCTCATCGCCAACCTGTAAATGACCGGGAGGTTGTAAGCCTTTACAAAATTAATGATTATAGACCCAAACTCTAGTTCTTCCATAAGACTGCTTACCTACCATGACACATTATAGATTAGTGATTTTAGTACATACAACAACCCTTCCATTATAGTAATGTTTTGTTACCAAGATATAGGTTTTCTTACCTGGGGTTAAGCATACTTGTGCTGAGGCAATAACCTGCAAAATCGATGAAGGGTTTTAGTGCCAAATTCCAAAGTCGAGGAAAGAATAAAGAAATTAGCAGTAAGACTTTAATGGACAAAATTTGCTAAAGGCACTATGGCCGCAACAAGAAGTTACCTTCATCCAACGTCTCAGAGTGTTGAATGCCTTCTGCCATATCTGCAACTTCTAAAACCATACCTGGAAATGATGTTCGACCATAGGAAAAGTATGAATTTAAAACCCCATATCGATGGTAAACCCTCAAGGCCGAATGAATAAAACCTTTGAGCGTTAGATTAATGGTATACCTACTTCGGAAGGTGCCACCTTTTTCTCCATTTTCAAACTAGAACCCTCCATGTGTAGCAATGAACTCTGGAAGAAACCCCGATGATAGCAGAGCAGTGCGGAAGACCCAACAACAGTAACAATGAACCACCAGAGGCGCGGAGGCGGTAGGTTGGTTAGGGAAATGGGCGCTAACTATTTCCCACCGTCAGATCGACAACAAAGGATCAACGACACCAGGATAAGCCATGTGGCGGGATAGGACAACAGTACCACACCTCGGACAGGTTGCTCGTTGCATGTTATCACATGCGAATGACAACCAAGCGAGCCGTGCCTTGGAGAGCTATGTTCATTAATGTCAACATATCCCCGTTCAGATCCTTTCACCTGAATATTAAAGTATGATTTGCAATCATATACGAACAATTTATTACCCTCATAACTCTCATTAAGTACATTATGTATGCGTGTTCCAAGGTCACTATGGACCGACAATCATGATCTTTGAGATTGTAAGGGTATCATATAATTTATTTTTTTTGTATACATTTTAATTCGATATAATTTATAAGGTTTACATGAAATTGTTGTTTAATTGTTACAAACATTCACCACTAGAATGAAAAAATGAACAATCGATTCATATCTTATTAACAACACATTCAAAGTGAGTACTAAATTCCTAATAAAGTATCAATGGTAATAACTAAGTTTTCCCAATAAAGTATCAATGGTAATAACTAAGTTTTCTCTAAATAGTTTCCAACGACATCAGGTTTAATGCAATAGAAACCATTAGATAGCATATCTAATATCAATGCGACCGTATATATCCACCATGTTATACATAAATGATTAGATTAAGTCTATGAAAATTGGTAAGATCACTCAAACAAAAGTCATGAGATAAGATAAAGATAAGATAATTTTAATCTCCAAACTATGTTTAACACTCAATTCAAGATCAAAATGGAAAATTCCCAATGAAAAATACATTTGGTGTATATTTAGATCACAATAACATATCACATCTTTTCATATATGTTCTTCTTCCATATGCTACCGACTTTCCACGTTTCATTTGCAACATCTGGTGCAAATGCTAGTTTTAAACTAGTTTAGATCCATCTTAACCCCAGATTTATCAAGTCCTAAGAGGGATTAAATATCTTAGGGTAAAACTTGAGGAAAGGTTTGCACCTCCACAGATTTTATACCTTTCTAAATTTGATAAATCAAAAGTTAAGATGGATCTAATTTGGTTTAATTATTAATAATTAACAATTATAATAATTATTAATTATTAATTTTATTATTATTATTATTTTTTATGTAATTCTATTTAGTCCTTTTTTTTTAATTAGTACTTATAATAACTTTATTTTGTTATTTTTATGTAATTTGATTTAATCATAATGTTTAATGTTTAGATGACACAATATAACAAAAAATTACAACATAAGTTAAGATGGATTTATGCGGGTTTAATTTCCTCGTTTAAATAGGTTATATTCCACATGAATGCCATGGGTTCTCATAAACATGGAGCTCAAAAACCAGAATAACTTGACCAAATCAAGTTTAATTATTATTTTAGTTTAAAGTTGATTTTTTTTTAATGTAGAGTTATTTTTAATTTGAGATCTGACTTTTGGGTGTGTGATATTGATGAGCCATGGTATTGGCTTATGATATTGTAACAAAGCCTATTCATAAGTTAATTATATCCATGATAAAGTGGGGTTGAATATCCATGTAAAATGGGGTGAATATCAGTGGTTAAAATATTTGTTATATTGTAAGTATTAAGTTTTTTGTGCTTATAAAAAATTATTATTTTAATTTATATGATAAAATAGATTTTAATTTTTTAGCTACTATTTATATCCTATATATTTTAATGTGATAGAAGGTTTGATATCTCAAACTTACTTATATTCTTTTTGGTTTTAGATTTAATTAAATATATATATATATATAATTAAATTCAAATAGAATATATTTATAGAGTATTTTGATTTTGAAATGAGAGATGGTTTTGGGCATGTGGGATTTGATGGACTCATGGTCTTGTAACAAATCATGGTTAAATATATTATTATATTGTAAGTATTTAAGTTGTTATGTGCTTATTAATTAAATTTAAATATATTTACAAAATCATTATTTTAATTTATAAAGTAAAATGGATTTTAACTTATAGCTACTATTTATATGTTATATACCTTAATGTGATATTTATATTATGATTTTTTAATCTAAAAAGTTATTGGTAATTTTGTAATAAAAACAAATTTACAATATAACAAAATGAATTTTATTATTTGTATTACTTTTAACTTTTTACGGACACTACAACATCTTCCTCATACTGGCCTTTATAATACTTTTTAACTTTTTATTGTTGTCTAATTTTAACTTTTTATTGTTGTCTAATTTTAGCTTTTTATTGTTATCCAATTGAGCTAACATGTAAATGTAAATGTTTACAAAACCTTTACGTCCTATAAAATGAACATATTAATATCAATATATTGAGCAACATTTAAAAATGTTTACATACTTTCTTACATTACACCTACACATCTCCCCTATATCTCCTCCTCTGAGCGTAACAATTATTTTACTCATTAAATCTTACATAGATTATGTAGGATAAATTTTATCCTTTGGGCTCCTACTAACAATTATTTGCTCATTAAATCTTACATAGGTTATGTAGTATTGTATCCTCTTGGGTCATACTTAGTTAATTTGTTTACATCGGTTTTTTTAAGAAAAAAACCAATTTTATATAAAAAGTATAAAAAATCAGTACATATACCATAATTGATCTACCTTTCCCTTCAAAACTAAAAAGGAAAACAAAAAATAACATAATCCTATAAATCACTTAAACATTACAACATATATTTATCAAAAGCCCATATAGAAAAGTGTAGAAAGAAAGCAAAACATATATCTAAAAATTAGTTGATGATCATATTGCCTTCCCAATCACTTAAACATTACAACATATTTGATGATCATATTGCCTTCCTCGCGTACCACGCCATCTTCAACAAAACAAAAAGTAATAAAACTAGCAAGAGCATTGGAGAGGCTATCCACCTCTATATTAGCTTCTTGGTAAATATGTTGAAAGGTAATAGTCTGAAACTATTGTTTTAACAACACAATACGATCCATCTAGCATTTGAGATGTGATGGGGAAAAATTATATATTCCCAAAATGCCATCAATGATTGTCTTGGAATCACCATATTTGTGGATGTGTTGAATATGTTTTATTCTAGCAAACTAGACTAGCCCCTAGAGGGCTAGCACTTCATCCCTAGTGTTAGTACCATTGCCTCCCTGCCAAAAAAGTTTGTAGGAGTGCAAAGATTATTTGATCTAAGATTTATAGCCACATGTTCCTGCATGTGCATCCCCATCAAACATACATGCAGGAAAAGGTATAATGGAATGCAAAATCCATGACCTAGACACCTAGTTCATCTGAAATTCATCAACCTATGTGTCAACCCATGTCAAGATTCTGGAGCAAATGCAGATGATATTCACTAGGCTATCAATAAAAACCTATTAATTCCTAACTTTCCAAACCTCCTAGATAATATAAAAAGGTATGATATTTTAATGTCCCATTCTTGAGATCCACTAGCGAAGGCATTGTTCCATGGAGTTGAATACCCTATTGGGGACATTTAATGACTGGAGGACTTGGCCCCAAACCTGCAGAGATACTGAACATTGGAAGAAGAGGTGAAGTACAGATTCACTAGAACAAGAGCATAAAGGACATCAGCCTGGGTGACCCCTTTTAGGGTTATCCCATGTCAATATCGTGTTGTTCCATGGGAGCCATATGAAAAGTATGATCTTAATAGGAATTAACTCTTTCCAGATAGTTCTGAACCAACAAATGTTAGATAATGAAAAATAATAATCAATAATCTACTTGTAGATTTTTGCCACCACCATTGAGCCACGTTGAAGTCTACCAAACCAAGTGAGTTCATATCCCCTCTCATCTTTGTATAAGTCGTCCTCTCGAAACCCCATCAAATAGACTTTCCAGCGATCCACCTGAGGCCCAACCAACCCAATGTCATTTTGTTCCTTCCAAATAGGGTATCTACCATTCTAGCTTTTGATAATCTGATAGAGAAAAATAAGTCCCCTGGAGTGAAGTACATAAATGAATTCATATGGTAGTGTTATAGATGGCCTAGTTCCAACTATGTGATCGATGTCAATAAGAATATTTGAACCAGACCTGAAAGACCATATCAAAAGTTGAAAAACCCATCCTTTTACTTTTTGAAAACTCTTTCGTATGTAGGAACGCTTTCTGATTCCTATGCTACCTTTCCTAAACAATTTAATGAAGTCCCTCTTCCTCAGGTACTTGTGTTTGATGATATCTTGCCAAATCCCTCTACCAAAAAAATTCTCTCCAAAGAGATTTAATCAAAAGTTCCCATCCAAAAATATTAGAATTTAGTAAACCCTAACCTCCAAGATCCTTAGGTTTGGCTATCTTTTTCCAAACCGGCCAAATGATATTTATTATTCTCTCTATTACCAAGCCAGAGGAAGTGCATAATAATGGGTCAAATATTCTTCATAATAGTATTCAGGATGGAAAATAAATGAGACAAATATACCAATACTTGTTGTAAGACCGATTGGATCAGTGTATATCTCCCACCCAAAGAGAGCCACATGTGAGTCCATCTTTCCAACCTATGCAAAATCTTGTTTAGGAGCCATGACCAGTCTCTAATCTTGTAATTGTTTGGTTTCAAATGAAATCCTAAGTAGGTCATTCCATCCTCAACCTTCATCATCCCAACACCAAATAAATGAGCAATGTATTCAATCTCCCCAACCTCCACATTAGAATATAAAAGAAAGGATTTATTACCTTTGGAAATCAGTCCTGAAGCCTCGCCAAACCTCTTAATAATAGCATGTAGTGCTTCCCATTGTGATCTTGAATTCTATCCAAAGGTAAGGGCGTTATCTAAAAAGAAAAAATGTGAAACATCCACCCTATCTGACATTTTTAAACCCCTGAAAGAGTCAGTGCTTCTAGCCTTCCTAATCATAAGGTTGAGACAATCCATGACCAATATGAAAAGTAAGGGTGAGAGAGAGCATCCTTGTCTTACTCCTATGCCATCCTGGAAAAAATTCATTAGATAACCATTTATAATGATGAAAAAATTGGCCAAGGTGATGCAAGCCATGATCCAATCAGTAATGCTAACATCTAATTCCATGTTGATCAGAATAAGGTGGAGAAATGCCCAGTCAACAGAATCATAAGCTCTTTGTAAGAGGCTAATTTAAAAATAACAACTTCTATCTTTTCTTAATTTATGGAGTGTAAACACTCCTAAGCAATGGCAATGGTGTCATGTATCAACCTGTCAGACAAAATTCCAAATGTTCATGAGAGATGTGTTCTGCGTTTTATCTTTAATGAAACCAACAATCACTTTAGAGATGAGTTTATATGTGATATTACACAGGGATATGGGATTGAATTCTAATAAAAAGGATGGATGTGAAGAATTTGGAACGAGTGTGAGAAAGGTAGAATTAATGGATCCAGAGATGAGACCTGATATACAATATTCCTCCACCATGTCGAGAAGATTCTAGTTCATCAAATCATAAAAATGTAAAAAAAGTTCAACAGGTCTAGTCATTGGGCCCTAGAAATTTATCCTTCGAGAATGATCTTAGGACTCTTAGGGTTTATTCTCCTGACAATGGGTGGTGTATGGTCTCCTTATCAGCATCTAAGAACACAAAATGGTACTCTTAAATACCCCATAAAAGTTCTTCAATTAGAACACCCTCCCAAGAAGAGACAAATTTTTCAAAGTAATTAATTGCCTCCTTCTAAATCTCAAAAGTGGAGTATACAATTTCCCCACACTCAGACTGAACGTCCCATATAGTATTAACATTCCTCATATGATTCACAATATGGTGAAAAAAACAAATGTTCCAGTCACCTTCCTTTAACCAAATAGCCATGCTCTTCAAGTGTCGTGTTGTCTCCTCATTTTTTAAGATATTTAGATTTTTTACTTCAAGATCTTTGAGTCTAGATAAATTTGAGGATGAGGGGGAGGAATTTTCAAGAACCTTTCCAAGTCTATCAATCTCCACAATAATCTCATTGAGTTCTCTTTTGAGCTGGGATTTTTTATTTCGTTCCCAAGTCCGGATATGACATTTCAAAGTTTGAATTTTATTAGTGATCAAATTTATTGCTGAAATTCTTAGCTCACCTTGAAGAGATCCCCACATGGAAATAACTAGTTTTTTTAAAACCTCATATACTAACCAAGCCTGATTTAACTTGAACGAGATCCCCTATCGACACTCCTCTAGCTTCCACTTTAAAACAATTATATAAAATATATGACCTGATCACCCAAGAGCGAAAGTGGCCTAGTGTCTCCATAAGATTCTCATGAACTAGAAAGTGATCCAATCTCTTACCATTGTGTTCCTCACCTAACCTGCCATTATTCCAAGTAGGAGAAAAAGGAGATGGAAGAATATCAACCATATGATTATCACCAAAAATTCCAACAAGGCGTTCCGCCAAAGGTTCTGGTCTACTTTGATCCCCCCAATATTCCTCCCTAGAAAAAGTAGCATTAAAATCACAAACAATAGTAAAGGAGCCCATTCTCAATAATCCACAAACATCCATATCATCCCAGAAAGTCATCATGTCTTTGCAAGGGTAATATAAATTGAAGAGGTGAAAGCAACCACAGTACCCTCGCATATGTCATGTCAAAAGAATGCATGCAAAACATTTGTAGGTTATTAAATTAGCCCATCTTAGATCCCAAACTGCCACTAGACTGCCCAATAAACCAGAAGAGTCAACCACAATAATATGCCAAGTAGGACATATGGAAAAGAAATAGTCGATCACTTTCTCCTTATTATCCATTGCTTCCTTATTATCCATTGTTTCCTGAATCAAATGATTTAAGTTCGGATCGAGTGGATGAGATGTCTGAGGGAGGATCTTTTAATGGCATCCCCTAAGCCATGTAGATTGAGAGAGAGAATTCTCATTAGGGAAGCCCCGAGACAGGCACATCCTCTCTAAGGGCCCATGTAGCAGAGGAGGGAAAAATGGGACATATCTAAGATCAGAAACTCTCTGAAAATCCAGAAGTTTAGTAGAAGAACGACCCCTGAAATGACAACTACCCTGCCCCTATTTATGATGAATTGTGATATTCAGTGTCAAAATTGGGATGATACACAGGACTAAAGAAGATGCCCCTGCCATGTGGATGGATAGCTTCGAAAGATCCATAATTGGGTTCAACAACAGGAATTCCAAGTCGCTCCCCACCAAATTGTGGGGCGAGGTATCGTGGGGGGCATCATCTACGGGCAGAGAAGATGAAGGTGGAAGCAATGACAAGGGCGGAGAGGACGAAGGCAGAAACAATGACACGGTAGGATCACCATTAGAGGGAATGTGAACCGACTTCCCAGAAGGGGGGTGCAAGTCAGAGCTATATATCAGATGTAATACAGAAAGGCGATTATAAGACAAAGAACACACAGGATGAAGTCCAGGCCTCGCTGGAACCGAAGCGTGAGAATTATTAGACCCCCCACTAATAACATGAGGATCTCTCGGAATAGAAGGGTCTAAGTAGTGGGAAAGGACACCAGGGATGAAGGAGGAGTAATAATAGATGTGGAAGGCATATGATAAACACAAAAAGGATTCTGGAAATTCATCAGGATAGTACCTCATTCTTATTGATGTTGAAACAATTCCATCCCAAGTTGACCTCCACGTCCATGTCTCCTTGCACAATTCGGACTGTTAGAGGGGGCCCACATGCACCAAGGACATCTCTCTTGTAAATGTCCAATATGATGAAAAAAGAGACAACAAAAAGGAATACCCCAGTAGTCCAACCACTCGCAAATCCTAATTGGCCCCCATTCTAAATCATTGTGCTCTGAGAGACCTCCTTTGTAATCAATTTCCACCATAATCCAAGCCACCTGCTTGTCCCGAGCACCCAAACATCTTGGATCAAAATAAATAAAATGACCAATTGAGTTTCCTATCTTCTTTAGAGCCTGATGCATCCAAAATTCCAAAGGTAGCCCTGGTAATTTAACCCACACCAGATTTTTACATAAGGTATCAATTAGGGCGTTAAACCCAATATACCAATGGCGAAGAAGAAGGAAGCCATGACCCCACATCCATGGGAATTTAAGGATACACTCAGCTTTGTCCTGGTGCAATAAAAGGATACATAGCCAAAGAGTTCATCAATAAGCTCACCTTAGGATTATATCCAAGGATGGGCACTAATAAAGTTCAAACCTTGTCATGCATGTTTCCTTTGGAGATGTCTACAAAGAACCAATGACCAACCAACCTATCCCTTAGAATGTCATGACTGAAACTTGAGAGTTTTGGTTCAAAGAAGGCTTGATAGTCTTACCATGTGTTCGAGGGGAAGATCAATGTTGGTGGCCAGCAGGTAGCTAGTCAATAAAGGGGCCTTCACCTTGTTATTCACATGGACAAGGATCAATAGCCAAGTATAGCGCATGGAGATTCGACGTGCTAGGTTATACAGAGGACAACCAAAATTTCATGTATTCCAACTCAACATCCATCGTGGCCTTAATAAAAGTCTCTTGTACATATACATCAGCCTCCAAGACATCCATCACCCCCCACCACTAGCCAGGAAGAATAAAGTCAAAAATCCCACCAATCCAAAACATGAAAATAAATATAAGGTTGCACCCAAATAGTCTAAAAAAACAAAGAAAATCATTTGGGATTACCAAAAAAATCAAGAAAATATCATCCCGAGGTCACATATTAAATAGCCGAGGCACAATCTATACGGACTTGTCAAGCATCACTGAGTAGGTAAATACAGGTGATCACAAATCAAAGCCAAAAACGAAGGAAAAGAAACATCCCCAAAAAGGAAATTAATTGGGGGATTCAGAAGGAAGCATGTCCCATTAAAGGGAAAATAGAATTTATACTAGCATTTTCACCAGATGTTGCAAAGAAAATGTTGTAAGGCAGTAGAAAAGGAACTAGTAGCTTGATTAAATGAGTAGAAAAGGAACTAGTAGCTTGAAGTGTCGTGTAAAATCGATGCAATCTCTGCACAGTATTATAATGTTTCAAAATGATATATTTAAACTGTCCAAGATCATTTGTAAATTATTTACAATTTAAGGTTAATGTTCTTCTTTTCATTAAATGACATCAGGTGCTTGCATTTTTCAACCTTCGGTTTCTACTAACTTGGTACATCTGAGAGGAGCAGAATTTGGAGTTTGCACCTTTGGTTTATTTCTTGTTTCTGTAATTTTGTTACTACATTGTTGCTTATTGGTTGAAATAAGTTGAACACTCTGAGTTAATTTTCCATAAACTTCTTCCCATCCAACTTCTGCTCAATAATTTTCCATTTTCCCTCAAAGAATTGACTCATATTAACTACCATATAATGAACATCATTACCAGGAGGATTATATTTCATTGCATTGGAAAAAGTCAATCTTACATCTTCAACAAATTCCATTGGGGTGGAATAGAGATCCTTATCCAACTTACTTTGTATAGTGCCCAAATCCATGGGTTGAGTGATAATTTGAAAATAATCAGGGATGTTTAATTTAACTGGAACAACAAGCTCATTGAATACCCAAGAAAATTTATGTGTCCTAAGCTTCTTCAAAGTATCAACACACTAGTTCATGTACTCAGCAACTGTTTTTCTTTGGATAGGATCCGTTTCAGCCTCTTCACGTCTTTTGATTAAAATCTTCCAAGAAGTTAGTGCTATACACATATAGCACCAACTTTAGACATTTGTGCCTTCTTATCATTACTAGAAACATATTGAAAATTGAGGTAGAGTTGTGCCTTCTTATCATTACCATAAACATACTCAAAATTAAGGTAGAGTTGATTCAATTTAGGAGTTCACTTTTGTTTATCAAGAGAACGTAAGACACCATTACTTCCATCACTTTGCAGAATTAAGATTTCTAGACTCTCTTGAGGGAACAGGAATCCTCCAAGGCAGTTTTAGAATCAAACCTAGCAGAAGCTCCAAAGTTTTCAGATTTTACATATTGAACGTTCTGCCTCCTTCCATCTGAATCCTTGTAACCTTCAACACATAACGGTAATCATGGAGCATATTGTATGAAGTCCTAGCTAATACCTTTTTAGAAATTTTCATGATGGAATTCGTGTTGAGGCTATTCTAAGATTGGTGTTGCTCACGAGTTACTATAAGGGCAGAGGCCATTCAATGTATTAATCAAATAAGAATACAATTTTGTACAACTAAATAATGTGTTCCAAGGTCAAGGACTTGAAGATCATACTTAAAAAGCCTCACTTCCAATTGCCAAGAGTCATCCTGAATGGGGATAAAAAGCACACAATAATGTAGAATTATAATAAAAGGACAACTTCCAAAATTGACACTAGCATACTCATCCTAAATTCATAACAAAAGTTTTAAATATGTCAACAAAATTATCTTACAAGGGCTACCCTTAAATTCAGAGGTATGCTCACTTGCATCTTGAACTATGAAAGAACATAAATTTAAATGAAGATAGAAAAATGTTAAAATATTGAAGATTGGTGATGTGAAAGGCAAAGGCATACCTACCAGGATTCACCCGACCTTCATGTCAAGCGTGGATTCAAAGGCCATAATCCCCATTTTCTTTCTAGTATACTGCAACAGGCACCGTATTGGAGCCAAGTTACATGATACTTCCTCATTTGATGAACGAGATGTGGCATCCGATTCTACTTAGAGTTAATACGAAGAATATGGTAGAGAGTAGGTGCCCAGGCACAAAAATCCAATTATAGCTCAGTCTGTATAATCACTATCAGCTCAAGCTACAGGGTCCAAGGACAACCACCCTAGTTAAGAGTGTCACTGTTGCTGGCGAATGGAACTCAAAATTTGAGTCCCTCAAATTCTAACTTTGTTGTTATACCATCATTTTTTATTTATATCTCTACTCAGTGTAGGGCCAAGAGGGTTTTAAAGATGAACTCAGTACTATATTTTAGATTGGTTCGTTATGGCAAAGACTATTAGCGAAGAAGAGACACTCCCAAGACACTTGATTCCAATTTTTCTTAGGTGCCTTTCCATGGTGGTAGGATTTCTATTGCATCTTCTTGAAGTTTCAGATCTAATTCAGTCCTATTAGTCTACACTTTCAGTTATGTTTGATTTTCCATTATTCCAAAGGTAGCTTCCCTAGTTACAAGCTGTCGCTAGAGTGTCACTGCTGCTGGCGAATGGAACTCGAAATCTGAGTCCCAAAAAATTTCACTTTGTTGTTAGACCATTAATTCTGATCTATATCATTTTTTAAATATAATCTTAGTACTATATTTTAGATTGGCTCATTATAACAAGGACTGTCAGCGAAGAGGAGGCAAGAGGAGGCACATCCAGGGGGATCCCAATTTTTCACAGGTGCTTTTACATGGTGCTAGGATTTCTATTGCATCTTGCCCTATTTGTCTACACTTTCATTTATGCTTGATTGGCCATAATTCCATGGAAATTTTTGGGTTGTTATTTTGAACGAGGTTAACTCCAAACTTATTTTCATGCTTTCTTATGCCCAAGTCAGTGAAAGAAAATTCTTGTGAGAAAAAGGACTTGCCTCTGTAGTGCCCTAGCAAGTGTTTGGTTGAATGGAACAAACTTTATTGGATTTTCCCTACCCTCTATGCAAGTATTTGGTTGAATGGAGCAAGATTTACAAGCTTGTCCCTGTTAGGTTCCTATACCAATAGGTTGAATTTTTCATGATTGACTGGAGAAGTGCCAAATATGTTCATCCTTTCCATGCTGCAAAGGTTCCATATTTTGAAGAATTTCACTATGTACAGTTGCTTGACTCTTATCATAGTTCATGAATGGCCAAACAACTTAATCATGGCCAGGTTCATATTTCAATTTACTTGTCTTAGCATAGAGAATAAAGGTCTGTCCAAACAGTTCAAGCTTGGCAGATGAGTAGATAGGTAAAGAAGCAAAGTAGCCCAACTGCTTATTCTAGGCCCTTGGAAGAGATAAGGGTAGACTTAGATAGGAGGGCAGCTAAAAGAAAAGAAGAGAATCAGGGTTTGCTAGTTCAAATGCACCTAAGGAAGATGAAGAAAAAATGTTAGGTGTGATAGGATGGGTAAGTAGTTTTGATGTTGCAGAAGCAGTGGCATGAGTGATTTCTTTACTCAAATATAATTCATCTTTTGTGGATATTATGAATTCCATGGCAAAGTGTGGTGAAAAATCCGATCTTTCATGTCTAACTTCCCTTCATTCCTCTCACAACAATCACTTACTAACATCCCACCAGGATATTGAGATCTGCTCAAAGTCCCTAGACCACTCCATTTCAGGTGAAAGTTTCAGCCAAATGATGTTTTCTCCATGCGCTAAGAAGCCACATTTCTTGTGTAAAACATTTATCTTCTACTAAGCTCGAGCTATTCAACTCTACTACTAAAACCCTCTCATTTCCCTAAGCCTAAGTTCCTAACTCTACAACTTAGCGCTTCCCTTCATAAAGCCATATTAACATGTTAACTTTAGTATATAATTCCTATGTAAATGTTTTCCCCGCCCCTATTATACTAAATACATAAAAAACCCAAAATACTTTAATATCCTGACCCCTGGCAATTATAGTCATATTTCAATTTTTTGTTGGGAGTTATTGGTCCACCCGGGGCCAATAACAACCCTCCACGCACTCCGTCGAGGTTTGTTTAACATTTGGTTAAACAAATAACCAAAGCCGCTGACATAAGCCATATAAACCCTGCTAACCAAAGTTTTATGCCCCGCGAACATTACAAAACATTAAAAATTAATGTGGGACCCATGCCATAGCCTCCCGTCAACTTCGTTCACTGCCAACCATTCGATCATCGCGCACAAATCCAATGGCTGTCGGCGATATCAGAACCCCTCTGATCACCGAATGATAGCGTCCGGGGGATGGGCAGTATTTCTGTCGTACAGAGGACAGGTGTCAGCTTCCCGGCGTGATGAGAGCCCCCCACTTCAATACCACCCTGGCTCAAAGGCAATGCGGGGAATACTGCTTACCGCCCCCAATGAACCCTGATGACATCATCCTATAACGTCATCCTATGATGTCACCTCCACGTCAGCTCCATGTCACCTGCTTACGTCACCACCTCACCTCTATGTTACCCGCCACATCATCCAACACGTCATCTTCCATACACCGCTACACAACAAAAAATTACGTCATGCTGACGTCATCCGACAGAAATGCGCCAAAAGCCACCAAAGTCAAAATTTTTGGTAAAAAGAGGTAAAAGCATCGTTTTCACCCATTTTTGTTTGTCTCCTCCGCATGACCTATGCATGTCGATTTGCGTCCAAGAGCAGTCATTCGACCACCCAGTCTGCCACCTAGCAAATTTACTCCGCAGCTTGGCCCCTCAGCTCGGTTCACCACGTGCAAATCGTACATTTCATCGTTGAAACAGGTATTTACATCAAATTTTGCTCCCGAGTCCTGTTTTTTAGTTTTCTCTATAAAAATTGCCCATAGAACCCAAAATTTGAAGAAAAAAACCGTGTTGTCTTCAAAAATATGCACCGTAACCACTGTTTTTCCCAATTCTTACCAAAAATCCACCCACTGAGCTAAATTCAAGCTCGTTTTGGCCTACAAATTCTTTGACAAACCCCAAAAACTGCCTTACTACCTACTGTTGTTGCCCATTTTGCCAAGGAATTCCACAAACTCCGTTTCCCCATGTAAATTCCGCCCACTAAGCTAAATAAAAACCAATCTCACAGTGTAATTTCCGCAGAAAAGTCCACTGAGCTGTGGTGTTGACTATTTTGCCCAAATAAACCTGAATTACAGTTTTAAAATCATAAATAATTGAAAAATGGAGGCTCTAGTAGCCCTCAATATAGCCCTTGTTGGTGCACCTCACAAGGAATTGGAATGCTTGCCATTAGTTGATAGAGATTATCAAATCCAAGACTTAGTTGGTGACAGAAACCATCTCCAAGCATTCTGTGAACTCAAGAATAGTTACCTAAGAAAAAATGATTTCTATGGGATATCGGAATCAAATTTACCCATGTACTACCTCCCCTCTGTCAATGTTTTCCCTGAGATAATTCACCTCTGCTGTGAAAACTATGAACCAACCCAAAGGGCAGACAAAACTCCATCTGGAACTACCCTCTTTCATATAACTCCTGACTCCATAAATCAAATGCTAAACTTCAAACCAACTCAGCTTCCGTTTCCTCTTACTATGAAATTCTTGCTTGATGAAGGTCCCAAACTCCCCAGCTCAGAGATAGCTTGAATTGCCCAAGTATTTATGAAACCAAATTGTCAGCCCACAAAGCCACCTCCTTTTCACTATGCATGGTTCAATGAAGTAGGTAAATTACTTGTTGATATGATATCTTATATTCTGGGGTTCAAGACAAGTGAATATATTGATGAAACTACACTAGTCTTATTATCCGTATTCACTCTAGGGCAACCTCCTGCTGTCAAATACAACTATGCTAAATTCATTGCCAACAAAATCCATGACCAGCTCTTGAATCTAGATAGGGAGGGAGTCTTCAAGTACTCATCCTATATCTATCATCTGCTCCTGTATTATCAGCCAGACAGTTTCCAATTTCCCATCAGAAAATTGGACTCTAAAGGAGAATAGAGGTCTGTGATTTTTTGGACCTCAGTCTTTCATGAAGTCCACAACTCTCCTTACTCTTACTGTGAGTTTATTGACATGTTTGTCTATCCAGCCTCTTCTCTGTTGATGAGGGCTCCTCCTCATAGATTATCTTATGATATGCATAAAATATTACAGCTCTTCAAAAGCTACAAAATAGGTGACTGGTACTCATACCAAAATTACACTGAGATCAGAATATATGGCTCTGATTTGTGCCCCTACAAGCTGCCAAAATATGTGCCAATGAGACTGTTTGCCTTGGAATATTTTAGGCAATTTATCAATTAAGATTTTACTCATTTTCATAGTGCCAAGAAAAAGGCTCAATTGAAATTGAGAGACCAGTTAGGCCCCTACATCATGAAAAAAAGGAAGGATGGAAACAGGCCGACCAGATATTGGGTGAAAAATTCAGATTAGAGGAGTTTTTGGTGGGTACCCTATGACCCAAATGGCTTTATCAATGCAAGAAAAATAAAATATAGGTTTTCAGCCTATGAACATTGCAAGATTCCTGAAATAGAACAATTTTCCAACCAGGATGAGTGTGTAGAAGGCACACTAATTGAGCAGCTCACTGAGGAAGAGAAAATGGAACAAAATATGAAAAATCTTGAAAAAACTCTTGACCTATATTCTTTTGGGCAAGTATCATTGAAAGTGCCACAGAAAACTGGAGAAGGCACACCAATTGCTGGAACTTCACAGCAACCAGCCCAAGAAAACACTACATCGACTGCTAGAACATCAAAGGGTAAAGAGGTGGTGGATACAGAGAAGCACACAATGGCAGATCAGCCTGCCACATCAAAGGAATAGGTTCAAGGGCAAGCCCCTTCACTATAGATAGAGGCACCAGAGGTACCAACATTACAGACTCCTGCCAATGAGGAAAGGAACAAGAAAAGGGACAGAGAAGAGACCACACCTACAAGTGGATCAACAGAGCAGCCAAAGGCCAAAAGGCAAAGAGTAGATCCTCTACCTAAAGAGGAAATTATTGAAGAAATCATAGAAAGCCCAAGAGAGGAGAGGGCAACCAGCCAATAGACATACACTAGCTCTCACAGGCAAGAGATGGAGAGGCAACATGGTATGGAAGTTTCCTCCTCAAGGCTACAAAGTAAGCAACGATTTGATATTAAACGAACATTCATGGACATTAAGGCGCAGAATGAGCCATTGAGACTGCAGCTTTATGATCAATTTCTTAGAATGACACCCTCCAAATAGCAAAGACTAATGGCAACATATGACATTAAGGAGGAAAAAATGGTCCTAAGTCATTTCAAGCCTAAAGTTCAGCAACCACAGACAGCTACTGACTGTTAGAGTTGGTCTAGTAGCCCTCCATCAGCGATCAAAACTCTTTGCATTTTGCATAAGTATGTGTCTCATCAGTGTCATCTCACTGCATTCCATTAGGCATGCCATAACCATGATGGAGGAGCTGGTGTCTTTATTCCCCTCTTGGAACTGCTGGATCAAGTTGTTTAAGTCAATAAACTATGTTTTAGTCAATAAACTCTTTCAAAGTTGTTTGTCTTGTCTTGAGGTAAAAAGTCTTAGGTATAGGGTTTAGGTCCAGTTTGTCTTCCAGGTCATGTTTCTAAAGTCAATAAATGCCCAGCAGGCCAGAGGGATGATTATCAAAGTGTTTCTTCAAAAGATTTCATCTTGTACAGTTAATCTTTACCTTGGATTTAAAAACCCTGTTTTTAAAGCCAAGGTCATTTCTCAAAATTTTGTAAAAATTGTAAAAATTAAAAAATTCTTCGAAAGTCAGCATGCAGCCCTGGTCCCCTTTGCCAAGAGTCCTCAGAAGCTATCCCTGCAAAAATTTTCAACAAAAAACATCAATTCAATCAATTTCAGGACAAAAGGAAACCAAAAAGTCAGCAACATTCAGAATTTAAACATTAGAAAGAGGGTTTTGACATGAAATAAATTCAAACCAAGGTTATAAAGTCTCTCTCTCCCTCCATTAAGCTTCATTGTGCCTTCAAGCAATAGAGAAAATCATTTCCAAGAGCATTTGGGCGAAATTTTCAGAGAGGAACTGTGCGCGACCTCTCCACAGCTGCGCGCGACCTCTCAGGGGGGTTCCAGCAGTTATAAAAATACAAGTGCGTGACCTCTCAGGCTCTGTGCACGACCTCTCAGGTAGCAATTGGTTATAAAATTGAAGAATACCCTAAATCTCCTCAAGCTTGTCAGGTAGGCCTTCAATCATGTAAATTGTGGTTTGCTAAGCTTGAAAAAGATCATGATTATGTTTTCAAAGCCTTCATTTGCAATTAAAGACTCCATGTGCTTTTGCTTGAAATGTCAAAGTTGCTAGGGTTTGTTTTGCTGTTTTAAGGTATTCCTTTTCATTCCCATTGTTCCTACATTCTCCCACCTTTCATTTTTTACTCCCTTATCACTGTTACTTAATTTCCCTAATAAATCAAAAATCAAACCCCAAACCCTACCTCCCATAACATCCTTGCAAATGAAATTGTATGATGATGTAAATGTCATAGGTCTTCCCCTAAAATCCCTGTTTCATATGTTTTTCCCAATTTCCCTTCCAAATCTCCCTTCCCTAACATTTCCCTTGTGCTACTTGTCCCCTTGAAACAACATTTCAAAGCAGTTAAAACAACAAATTTTAAAGCAGAAGCAGCAGAACATTTCAGCCACTTTTCTCCTGAAACCATGTCAGAAACCGAAATCGACTATGAGCAAAGTGATGACCATGAGTCAGATTCAGAGCCAGAGGTACAAAGGAGAAAGAGTGGTAAGG
Source organism: Pinus taeda (assembly GCA_000404065.3). Lineage (NCBI taxonomy): Eukaryota > Viridiplantae > Streptophyta > Pinopsida > Pinales > Pinaceae > Pinus > Pinus taeda. The sequence continues at coordinate 37,154 of APFE031021604.1, forward strand.
GTGGTCACCATGTGAAAGAGGAGCCCACCACTTTGAGCTACTTGCAGGCTTGTCCACTGGCAGTCACATGTTTCTGCTACTTTTCATGTTATGAATTTTGCGAGAGGATTTCTCAAATTCAAATTCACAGGGAGTTGTTCCGCTTGTTTGTTTTGCATTTGCATGTTGGGCATGTAAATCTTGCAGGGGTGGATTTTACATTGACACCTGAGGCGGTTTCTAAAGCAATGGGGATTCCTAATGTTGGAGAAGAGTGGAACAAGCACAAAGTATTGGACAACATTCAGTATGAACCTTACATTAAACCTCAATGTGTGAGGTACATGACTGGTGTAGTTCATTTCAGATTTTTGAAGGATGAGTATGTTCCCTTGATGAAACTCATCATGCGCTATTTCACATGTGAGGGTAGATTTTCACGTTTGTTTTTCTACCATATTCGCGTGTTGATGCATTTCACACGGGTACGGATGATGAACATACCATTTTTCATATGCCGGAATATTGAAAGGATGGTGCCATTGGTGCAGAGAAAGAGTCCAGCGCAGCAACATAGGAGCCTCTATCATTATGGTTTGATTCAGCTTGTGGTCATGCATTAGTTGGCTCAGCATGGCATCCCATGGGAGGAGTTCATCTCCCGAGAGTTCTTCACAGGGACACCACCACATCCTGAGATTGTTCATGAGGAGGGAGGATCATCACAGCAGCATGATATTCCTGAGACTAGACATGTCAGTTCTCTTCCATTGGTCACTTATCAGAGAGGCCACAAGGCCTTATTTGCAGCAGCTATGCGAGTATTTTCTCCACAACAGGTGGAAGGGGTCTCGCCTTCTTCATCAGCACCGCGAGTGTTATCTCCACACCAGGTGGAAGGGGCCTCGCTTCCGACAGCAGCACAGGTATCAAATAGGGGCAAGCAGCCCATGATTGAGGAGGGATTGTCAGGTGATCCAGATATTGACATTATTGATCTTGACGCCTGTTCTCCTAGCTCAGAGCTTAAGGAGATCATCCGAGAGCAAAGGACTGAGAATGAGTCGCTGCAAACGAAATTGCAGATGGAAAAATGGATAATTAACTATTTAGAGCAGCGCAACAAATAGTTGGAGGATGAGCACAAGCTTTATGAGCTGCGGAAGATTCGTGAAGACCGGGAATTGGCTCGTAGGAGACCCGGCGATTTGACAGCCATAGATCGAGAATCTATGCTTATTTGGGACAATGCTCATTTGCAAAGGCTGCTGGCCAAGGCCAACATAGATAAGGACTTGCTTCGGAATATGAAGAACCATTATTGGGCCCGAATGCACGTATGCAAGGCAAGAATGAAGGTGCTCCAAGAATGGTTGGCCAAGGCACTCAAACGAAGAAAAAGGCCCGATCCCCTCCATATTTTGGCTGAGTCTTCCTTGAAGGAGTATGGTGCTAAATGACTCAACCTCAGCACAAATTTCAAAAAAAATTGAGCAATTTTGGTCATTTATGAATTTTTGGTCAAAAAACAGGTTTTTGCTCCCGAGAGGTCGCGCGCAGTGCGCGACCCTTTAGATTGGGAAGTCCATTTCAAGAAAACTTTGCATTTTTGGATTTTTCATGCAAAAATACACTTACCCAGAAAATATCAAGAAATTTCACTAAGTTTTGAGCCTCGAGAAGGTCAAAAAACAAGCAAAAAATGACTTTCTGCCACCTTTTTGACACACAGGAAGCAGTCTTGGGAGATTGCAATTTTGGAGGGGTAAATGGAAACCAAATTCAGAAATTCCACTTGGGTTGGAAAGTATACATCTAGAAATTTTCAACAAGCCTACTATGGCCTCATTTGGACACCTGGAAGTGCCTCAAAATCTTCTCCAAATGCGTGCGACCTCTTGGGAATCTGCGCGCGACCTCTTGGGCAGTTTTCACAGGAATTCATCTACAGCTCAGGAATTCACCCAGCTTTGACTAGTTTTGACTTGGGATGTTATTTTTCACCCTCTTTGATGTAATTAATGTATTTTCATGTTGACATGACACTTATTTACCTATTCTAGAAGATTCATTCATGAAATAGCAAAAATTTAATGAATGAATTGGTTTCCTAGCTTATAGAGGCAAGTTGTTTTGACTGCTTAGATTTTAGTGATCAGTTTGGAATTGGTTGAAACAGCTCCTAGGATAGTGAGCTCGACCACTAGAGGCAAGGAAATATGTTATCTTGCCTATATTATGTACTTTCTTAGTCATTTTCATGGTTGGACTCTTGAGGGAGAAAGCTTCTATTGTCTTACTCATTGTATCTCTGCAATTTTTTGCTAAGGAAGACCAGGGTTTTGCAGTCCTTTTTTGGATTCTTGTGGTTACATGTATTGATGGTGTGCTTCTCATTGTAATTGTAATTTTTTTATGTGAATCATCTTCTTACTTTTTCTTCTGCAAATTAGGCGAATGAAGTGTTAAGGTAGAATTCATGGTTGTTATGCTCTGCCTTTAAGTTTGCTTAATATCAATGTTTTTAGCTGTTTAAGGAGAATTCAAGGTGTTTGCTTGCTCTCCTTAGCTTCTCACCAATCATTCTAATCCATCCATATCTATCAAAGGCATCAATACAGTCTCCTACCTTGCCCCAAAGAACCCCCTGCGAAAACTGTGTCCAATCCCCGCACCCAAAATTGCCTTTCCCCAATTTTCCACCAAAACTCTAAAAATCCCTAAATCTAACCTTTTTATCATTTTACTAGCCTAAAATCAGTGTTTCCACATTGGTTATCTTGCCCATTGAAGATTTTTACTGAGATAGACCGGAGAGAGCCCTCTCCTGCCCCGTAGGGCTAGCTACGAGGCTAAGTGGTTTGATGTTGCCTTGGAGTTTACCTTTTTCAGCCTGAGGTGAAATTTCAAGCGCTAACACTGACTACATAAGAACAAATCTAGAGGTCCTCACCAAAGACATACACCCAATGGACCAAATTGAGCTGCACAAACAGGTCTATGCTACATTAGCAGACAAGGCAATACTGGCCCACCAATTGAAGGAGTCATTAAGCAATACATCTGCCCAATAGGATTTGGAAAATATATCTCCCTTGGCTAAAGACAATAGAATAAGACCTTGGAAGAGATAATTATTGAGCTGGGACATGATCCCAAGGATGCCAAGGGCATCAAAGCACTGATAAAGAAAAAGGAAGAAGATATTGCTGCACTTAGGAAGCAATTGAAGATGCTTGCTACTATGCACCCACAAACTACAGAACTTGCACAAGAAAAGGCAGAAGAAGACATGATGGATTTGCTAATAAAGATGAATCAAAGGCTAACTGAAATGGAGCAAGAATTGGAGAAAGCATTGTAAGCCAAGCAGGGAGAGTCGACCTCCCAGCCACCTAAAATAGCTCCAACAGTTACCACTACCCCTCCCACAAATGCAGCAACAATCCCTCCCACTGTCCCAGCATCAACAGCAGGTACATCAGCCACAGATGCTTCAGCGGCAACAGCAACAATAGGACCATATACCGACATGAGCATGGAAGAAATGATGAAAGCAGTAAAAGAGCTAGAAGTCCAAATGTCAGAGCTTAAAGAGGCCAAAGAAAGGTTGGCCAAGCTAGAGGTAAGCTATGACAAATCTAATATAACAGTGGCAGAGAAAACCAGAGAGGTAAAGGCCTTGGAGAATAAGGTGAAATCCTTGGAGAAAGATCTCACTCTTCGTAAACCTCTAGCAGAAATTAAAACAATTTTGTGGACCAAAATTGGCCAGTCTATCACTGATCAATGGCAACCAATTCAGACGATCCATGAGCAAATTGAATTGATAGAAAAGGCCCAAGTAGAGATTCAAAAGGCAAGAACATCATTGGGAGACATGCCCGAGTAGGCCAATAGACTAATTCATTTTTTGAACACTCACACCAGGGAATAACTAGCAGCTCTGGAGATCAGGGACAGAACATGCACTATTTTGACAGTGAAAAAGGTGCTAACCATGAGGAATTTTATACAGAATCTGGAAAGAAAGTGCCAAGAAATGCAGATGGAAATAAATGCCTTTACAGAGAAGTTTACAGTCTTGCAGCAAAAGGGTCTACCTAGTTTGTTAACCAGAAATCAAAGACTGTTGACACATGAACAATATGCTCATAGGGTAAATACATATGTTGCCAATCAGATCAAAACATCATCAAGCACTTCAGAAAACATAGGACCTCCCTCTGGACAGAGCTTATATGACAAGTTGGAAAATCTGTTCGAACATGAAATAAATCATCTTTTTGCAATCCAGCCCAACTTCTGTAGTTATACTGAAGCTGTTATGCTTCTTGACCTGCAAATGATACCCAAATACAGAATATGCGAAGAAAAAAGACCGATAACACAGAATATGCGAAGAAAAGATATCCAGAACACAGAACAGCGAAGACTTTATTATTCAGAGAGTAATGTTCACTTGCCTCTTCGAGGGGGCAACCTCCAATAGAGCAGAGCTCGATTACAAAAATAAGACACGATGCTCCTCGCAGGGAGTTTCTATCCTTTATATATGACTCCTACGAGTAATACCACGGGTCAATACTGCTTATTACTAATACCATCTATCTAATACTACGACCCATTTGCAACTAACTGTGGTTCCTTTATTAATTGCGGATTAACCACTTACAATTATTAATATGGGCTTTATTGACTCTTAACTATGACGTGGTCCCATTACATAGATAAGGGGGTTAGGGTGGGACCCTAACATGCCCACTCCCTTAAGACTAGCCTTGTCCTCAAGGCTGAAGCTGCGGAAACTGCTGCAGTATAGTGGTTGGCTCCCAAGTTGCATCTTCTGGAGAGGTGTCTTTCCATTTGACTAGGACTTCCTTAATCATGCGGCCGCGCAGTTACTTGACTCGTGTATCAAGGACCTGTTCCGGTTGAAGCCAGATGGATCCTTCTTCGTCCAATTCCCGTAGACTAGTCTGAATTCTGCAATTATTCCCAATCACTTTCTTGAGGCATGAAACATGAAAGACTGGATGGATTTTTGCAGTAGGTGGCAAAGCCAACTTGTAGGCCACTTCTCCAATGCGTTGAAGTACTTGATATGGT
>APFE031021606.1:0-11110 GCA_000404065.3 Pinus taeda
AAATATTAATATTATTTTAGGTTTGACTCGGGTCCATAAGTTGAAAAATAGTCGTTAGTCTTTCTAGCCGTTGGAGTCTCTCCTTGGACTATTTAACACGTTGTTTTGGATCTGTATCTTCAACTTGTCCTGACGATGAACCACACTAATTGGTTCGAAACGCGTCGACAAATGATCAATTATGTGATTTCGCCCAAAAAATAAAAATAAAAAATTTCTAAGTAAACCATATGTTCGCTGTCAGAATCATCCTCCTGGAATAACACTATACTAATGGTGGAATTAGATGTAGCTAAGTACACAAAGTAGTCTTGATGATAATTTGGTGGATGTAGTAAAGGTGCATTAGATAGTGCATGCTTTAACACATCAAAATCTCTATCACCCAAAAAAATGGCATACCCTTTTTCAAAGTTCGAGTAAAACCCTGTGTTAGTTCAACATAATTGTGGATGAATCTATGCAAAAAGTTTTCTTCCCCTTGAAAACTTTGGAGTTGAGTCAAGCTAGAAGGAGCAGGCAAATTCAAAATTGCCTCTACCTTGAGAGGATCGACACGAATGCCTTCGTTTGAAACGATGAATCCTAGAAGGCGACTAGATTGCAAACAAACAATAAATTTGTGTGGATTCAAATGAATATTGTAATGCCTACACCTAATGAATTTTTTTTTTAAGTGCATTGGGTGATCCTACTATTTCATGGAATGAGCAGGGAGGTCATCTAAATAAGGATGAATAATATTATTGATAACATGGAATACATAATACATTTCTCATTGAAAATTTCTGCTAGCATTTTTTAGGCCAAATGGGAGTTTTCGATAAGCAAAAATTCCCCATGGGCATATAAATGTGGTTTTATATTGATCAGGAGGGAATGTGTGTTTATTTGATTGTAGCCAAAAAATCCATCCATAAAGGAAAAAAATTCATTTCCAGCATAGTGGTTGACAATTTGGCTGATGTATGGAGTTGGATAATTGTCCTTGCAATAAGATTTATTAATATCTTGGTAATTAACACACACTCGAATGGTTCCTTTATTTTTATTAAGAGGCATAATATTTGATACCCAATCGATTGAAGGGCCTTCAACAATTTCTCAACCTCAGTTTTGATAGCAACAAGTTTTCATGAATGTATAGGACTTAATCATTGTGTGACTCGCTTAGCATCTAGGTAGGTTTTAATTTCATGTACAACAATGCTAGGGTCGATTCCTGGCATCTCTTCGTAGGACCACACAAAAATATCACGAAATTCCTGAAATAGGGCTTTGTAAGTTGAAATCTCTTGTAACGAACAAGAGGCTCCTATATGAATATTTTCAATTATTCCAGGTTTTACTGAGATATCGATAGGTACTATTGCCGATATGTTCACTAAATTCTCTTCAGAACTAGAAGAAAGGGTAGATATTAAATTTTGAGGAGCGCGAAGGGTATCAAATGAAAATAATGATGAAAAATTATTCTCAATTTTATCAAAATATGCTAAGAAAGTTGAATGATGATGAGTATCATCCCATGGCATTTCGTCCAAGGTCGTAACCTCCATAATCCCTTCATTAGTTAAAAAATATTCTTTTAAAGGATCAAGCATAGAGATTGGTTCCAAGTGTGACAAATGAGAGTATTCATCAATGATCATATTCATTTGAACATCATCAAATTTTGATGGGTTTGAAAAACACTAAATGGCCTCATAGGCTAATTCGAAAGGACTACAAGGCATTTCATCACCATATAAGATCATTTCTGATTCTGACGGTCTTTCCATGGATCTCCCGTTTTAAAAGTACTTGATGTAATCATGTTGATATGTGCTTCATTTTGAATAAGAACAGGTGCAGGGAGCACGAAAGTTCCCATCAAAGATGAGTCTTTGAGCAAGCCAAAACCAACTTCTTTATATGGAGCGGCCAATTTTCCAACAAATGGGATACTACCAGTAGAATTAGGGTCAGAGGTATAATAGGGTAATTTATCTACTTTCATAGTTATCCCTTTGTGAAGAAACATAATCATCCTAAAATATGACGAGACTACTGTTGCCATGGCATAAGTCCAACTTCGACCAAGCAAAAGGTTGTAATCAAGTTTAGCATCAACAACCTCAATGTCTATTGCAACTATTTTTCCTTCTAACTTAATTGGAAAATCATTTAAAAGTCCATATGGACGAAAACCTCTTCCATCGAAGGCTTTCAAGGTCGTGGGAGATTGATTGATTGTTGGAGAACCTAAAGCTTTCCAATAGGAAATGGACAAAATGCATATCCATGCTCCTTCGTCAATCACTATTCGAAAAATGCGTCAAGTTTTGACATGAACTGGTACCAAAAAATCCAGTTGGTGTGGAAGACACAGGACATCATTCTCGAGATCAAAAAAAATCAAATGGGACTCTTGAGGATCTACAAATCATATCGTTGATAATAATAATTTCCTTTGTGTTGAACAAGTTTTCAAGACTTCAAGGGAAGACATCGCCGAAAGTGACATAGCTAGATCTTCGACGATGTTATCATTTTGGGAAACCCTGGTGTGAGGATTAAAGGCTAACTTCTGAAGAATACCCTTAGGAGGCGGATGAATTAACATATCAAGATTTGTTTTTTGAATGTGTAATGGTTCAGAAGAAGGAGGAGTATATGCAAAAGTTTGACTAGATGAACTTGAGCCATCTCCATTTTCAACAGGACTCTTTGATGTGTAATCTTTGGATCTCATTGCTACCATAACTCTGGAAGACATAATCATGATATCTGTCGAAGGGGATGCGGATGATTGGTTGTGAGAGACCATTTTACTGTCTTGAGGAAAAGCATCCTTCAAAACAACGAGTGTGGGTGAACGTTTGATGAATTTGGAAACTTTGGCCCAATGAGGGCACTCCTTAGTATAATGATCTTCCTTGGAAATCAAGAAAGGATATTGAGGTTTTCGCTTTTCATCAGACAACTCGTTCTTGGTTTATTTCTCCTTAGAGAAGTTGTATTTTTTAGTTTTTCCTTTTCCCTTTTTCTTATTTCCGGATGATTTACCTTTTCTAGTAGATTAATATATGACAATGATTTCAGAAGTAATTATGGGAGAAGGATCTTCGTTAGGTGAATCAGATAGAGCTTAAACTTGAACGTTCTTAGAATTTTTCTTTTTGTTCTTAGTCTTCTGGCTCATAGAACCAATCATGCCATCTGTGGCATGTGATCCTAGAAGAGGTGGATTATTTGGAGTAGATCGAGGTAATTCTTGGATATTTCCATACAAAGTACTAGACTTAGTATAAACAAGATCAAGATATTGAGCCTGAGAAATTACTTGTTCTTTAGTTGCAACACCCCCCTTGGCCACATCTTCATTTATTACTAGTAAAAGTCATTTTATAAACCATTCGACCATAATATTATCTGGAATGTAAACTTGACTAGGCGATGACTTCATCTCCATTCGTTAATGTGATCTGAGATATGGCTACATGTTGACTACTTTAAATAAGTCAAACGTTCAGTTCCATTGACATACCAAACGGGTAACTGAAAATGGGTCAAAAAGGCTATAGCAAGGGCATTGAACATAGTCAAAGAAGTGCATGGTAATTCCACATACCATTTGGCTGCCGAACCAATTAGGGTTCATTGAAAAAGTCTTAATTTAATAGAATCAACATTTAACGAATTGGACATGCACCAAAGATGGTAGGTCGTGACATGGTTGGACAGAATTTCACCTGACTTACATTCAAGCTTAGGAATGTCACTGGGAAACTTAGTAGGAATGGTCGACCAATAGGATAAATAAAGAAGTGGATCATTAGTTAGTCGAGAGAGGTCGGGAAAATCCAAAGTTGCAATGAAAGGAATCTAGCGATTGGGGTCCTGCAATGGATATTGATAACCCCAAGGGGTGAGTCCTGTAGTAGGAGGTGGATATCCAGGATATCCTAATATATCCTGAGCAGTTGGGATCTGCATACCTCCTGGGTATCTAGGATGAGCCATACCGTATTGCATTGAATAGGTTGTTGAAATGTATGACGTGGGTATGGTTTATTATGGAAGGTGAGGTTCTCACCCATTTGACATTGAAGAAACTGTCCTTGAAAGGATTGGCTTTAAAAGGGTTGATCTTAAAGAAATTGGGTTTGAAAATGTGCAACTTGAACAAACTAACTTCATGTTATACCTTGGAAAGATATCCCTTGAAAATGTACTTGCATATATGGAACACTAGGCTGAACAACAGGTATATGAGGTGTTGATGGAATCGTATGAATAGATTAAACACCATATGCTCGAGGTAAAGACTGAACACAAGGTTGCATAGTAGCATGTGACATAGGTAGGACAATTATTTGCGATACTCCTAGAATTAGCGTTCTAGGTGAACTTGAACCTGGGTTTTGAATAGACGTTGCCATAGCAGAGTACCCTAATGTTTAATGGGTACTTTGGGTACATTGTTGAAGCGATTATGGGGTAGGTGTCGATGAGGTAACCTAGACGATTGATTGAATTTGAGAAGATATACCTTCAAAAGGAAGTTTCTGCATAGGTTGTTTAAGAGCTTGGCCAAGTTGATACAAAGGCACTTGAGAAGAAACAAGAATTGACTATTGAGAAAGGTTCCAGATTGTATTCAATCTAGGGTAAGGCATTCCATAGGTGGATTGAGGCATAACAGGCTAACCAAAACTAGTTTGAGGCATTTAAAGATAGCTAAATTAGTTTCCGACGGGGGGTTGCCCCCTAGCTACAGGGTAAGTTCCACCAAAAGGTTGTCCTCGAGGTGGAGGATATGATGGTTGCTCCCGAGGTGGATAATAACCACCTGTTGTGTTAGCTTGTGGATTACAGACATTACCAGAAACCATATTAATGGCTTATTTAGATGCCAAACCTTCATTGGTAGGGTTAATTACACTAGTTGACATGTTTGAAGATGGCTTCGAGGAAGAAGCTCTTGAATAAGCTCCTGCGAAAGAGTGATATCCACGTGGTGAAAGACCACCATACAATGTAGACTCCAGAGAAGTGGAATACATGGAAGTATCTGTCACGACACTTCTACGAATCATTGTGCACCAGTCAAAACGAGGTATGGTAGAATAAGGAGTTGTGTAACACGGAATCCCTTGCCCTAAAAAGTCCAAGGGTGTAAAATACCAAGGGTGAGGGTGAAGAGATCGAAACAAAAGCTCTGAGATATCCACAGGTTCACTGGTAGAAACTAGAGGTTCTTCCTCTTCATTTGAAAGAAGTTCTTCAATGGTAATAAGATCGGGAGGAAGACTATTAGTAATGATAAGTTTCACGTGCGGTGAAAGTGGAGGATCTGGAATATGTGTTGTATAAGGTGTATGAATTTCAGGCTCAGAAATATCAGACTCAAGTTCATCAATATCTGGTTCATAAATGAGATTTCTATCAGAAGATTCTTCGACATCTGATTTAGTTTGAACGATTTCAGTAATTTGTAAATTAGTTACTGTTGAGTGGGATGTTAAATTTCAACTTTGATCAAATTCAGTTTTTGTTACTTCAATGCCTGAAATAGTGGATGTTATAGGTTGATTAACATCAATTCCTCTTACACCAAAATCTATAATAGTAGAAGTTTTTGTTTATGTTGCAATTCCAGTTTTAGATGATTTAGATTTTTTCGCTTTAATCTTCTCTAAATGACTCAGTGTACAGTCAGGGAGATCTATGATTATCCTACGTGATTGTCTTGGTATTTCTGCCACAATGCATTTTTTTAGATTATGAATCACACAATATCTAAATTACACCTAAAGTCTCTAAAAAGTAAAAAAAGAAAAACAACACATAAAGTAACATGCGCTAAACAAAAATCTAGGAGTTCAAACCACACAAACTTACTCTTCACAAAGATCAATATATACTAGTTGGTGATGAATTCCAACATCGAAGAGATTAGGGTGAGAAGTTTTATATAAAATGATTATTTGGATTAGTTACCCTCACAACCTCCTTAATGAAACGATCTGGTGCAAGTAACTTTGCTATAAACCATCTCGAGCAAATATTGCCCTCCAGAGAGTCCAAGTGAGTCTAGCCAATGTTTGTTCCAGGGATAGCAAGACCTTCCCTTTGTCATCACCTTAGGTAGAGCCCTAGTATTATGGTCACTATGTTCACCAAAAAAAACAATTTTACCTGGAGGGACAGTCGTAGATCGGGCATATGCGCAAGGGCTCAATACCCTTGAAGGCTCCTCCACATGATCAATTGGAGGGTTGACTTTCAAGTGACCCCAAGTACCTTTTGACACCGTTGTAATATGTGTAAATCATTGTACCTAAGCCAATGAAGTGGGTCAAATCAGTTCACTAGAGTCAACAAGGCCTCGTGCTTAACCCATGTATAAGAAGAGCTTTTGAGAGAAAAACAGAAATACTTGGATTTTCTCTCCCTACCTCAAGATTCTATTGTCTGTTTGTAGCTTTGGAAAGTTTACTTTCTTCTCTAGTCCAAATCCCTACGCTTAAGCTAATGTAGGTGAAAAGATCCGTAAAAAATATAAAATTCTAAGTGAATTTTAATTAGCATTGTATTATTAAGTTTTTCTTTTACTCAATGGGTAATGGAGGTGAAACTTATGATGTTGTGATGACTCGAAATCTTAATGCAGTCTAAAATTCAAAAGAAACTCTCAATTTCTGATGAAATTCTATTTAATAGAGAAAAGAAAGAGTTTTATTTCATTTTTGAGAAATAAAAAACAGAAACTCACAACTTTTCAACTTTCCTCAAAACAACCAATTTCACTATTTTGTAATGAAAACTGTAGCCAGCAAACTAATTTCTAGATTTCCCTAATTATCAAAATAAATTAAAAAATATTTTCTTCTAATCACTTGAAACTTTCAAGCACACAGAAATCAATCAAGAAGATAGAGAAAAACTTATTCTCCTATGAATTCTTTAATTTGATGATAATAACAGCGTAAACGTCAAAATTTTCCAAGATGAAAGCAACAAATTCTTTTATCGACGAAAAATAACTATGATTTTTCCATAAAAGAAAAAAGTCTTCATAAACCCTAACTTGTAATTCAAAGTAATTTTGACTACAAATAAATAATTTTTAAAGCTTAACCAGTGTATTTGACAGAGCAAAATGAGAATATCAATGAAAAAAGAAATTTAAACTTGGTTTGATCAATCAACAAATCAACCAGTCAAAACCCTAAGGTATTCTTCCAAAAAGACCTAATCTTTAAAAAGTCATCAACAAAGCAATCAACTGAGTTCAAAAAACACAACACACAGTCCAAACAAACAGAAAGAAAAATTCAGGTATGTGTTAAAGCTATAATAAAATTTTCAAACATTTTCAAGGACTCTGTGGGTTTCCAGTAGGCAACAGTGTGCATGCGCACAATTGCTACAACAAAAAGGACACAGATATGCACTCTATGGACCAAAAGAAACAACATAGGGAAAAAAAAAAAAAAAAAACTCGAAAATCAACCAATCATATCTAAAAGGCCATTAATTTATGAAGACTCGAGGCTCGATAAATTAGAAAAATCAGAAAGCAAGGCTAAGGAAAAAGATGAGAACAAAGACGTTCCCAAGTATGGGCACCAATTTGTTACACCGGACAATCTCTCTTGCGGACAAGAGCGATCTCCCTAGATTCTAAATGGAAACTAGAAACAATCATGACAAATGAACTGACCCTTTCCCTAAGTTGAACTTAATCGAATTACAAAAGATAGACCTCTTACAGGTTTCACAAAACCCCTGATGAATATCCCTAGTTGTGACTTGATGTAGCTCTTCAATGCTTAGTAGAACATGCAAACATAAACCATAAAGATGATCAAAAGCACATGTGGTGTAGTAATTCAAACAACCTAGCCTAATGATCAAGGAAATTAGGATTAAAATTTCCTTAATGAACATAATAACCAATTGCAAACTATTCATCATTCATAAAAGACAAAAATCAATGGGAGAACATGCTCATTTGTATTAATTAGAAGATAAGAGGGGCCTTACAATCTTCGTCTTGATGTCGTGAGGTCCCTCCCAAATGCCTTCAATCTCCTCCTTAGATAAAAATCTCTCCAATCTCAAACTAGCAGCATAAGTTTGTATTCTCTCAATTCTAACCCCCTTCATCCCTCAACTGTCTAGTCCTTTTATAGATCAAAGAGGGGGAAGTTTCAGATCCTTAAGAAAAGGATGAATCTCTTTTAGTGAGGGATTACGTTACCATGAGAAAAGCGATGGAGATTCATCTTATGAGGGTAATAGTTTGAATAGTCATCACTTGGAAGCTTTTAGTTGGCAAATATTTGACCCACTAGGTTTCTAGAATGTACTTTTTAATTCTACTTTCTAGAATTCACCTACGTAGATTTATAGTTATAGACAAAGCACAGATTTTCATCGTTCTGAGAGCAAATTTCAGCACATGTGCAGGAAACACTAAAGAAATCAATTCAAGTGGAACTTAAAAAGGTGTGAGAGCTATTTGATCCAAATTTCTCATGGACTTTAACATATTTTGAGTTCTTGTACTTCTAAGGGAGATAGTTTCAACATGTTCACTGATGGTAATAATATCCATAAATTGATCAAGTGAATATCCATGTTTCACTATGGTTGTAACTTAATATAATTAATATATATATATATATATATATATATATATATATATATATTAAACTAAATTACTAAGGAAGGTTATCAAGACAAGAAAAATGGAGCCTAATTCGAAGATAATGAAGGAAGTAGTTAAGATGAGTCCCACACAACAATCACTATTTTGGACTAAATTTCCAAGTTTCCTAGACAAAATTAGATATACATATATTAAAAAAAGGTGTAATTTACATTGTCCATGGTGTGGAATATTATTTAGTATAGAATAACATTAAGACAATGAGCATATGCAAATAGCACGATTAAAGGAAGAAATCACAAAACTTCAAGAAAAGAACGAATCAACAGAGAAGAATAATAAAGATCCCGAAGATCAATTCATGAAAAATCAATAGAAAGCAACGAAGAAATTTGACGTCTAAGGGACAAAAATGAGAAATTACTTTCACAAATAAAAAATTCCAAGGTTAAGAGACAAAAACTTAAACCAGAAAAAGAAATTTCTGGTAAGGAACAAAAGGAGTTATCAAAATAAAGAAAAAGAAAAATTGTGTCTAAAAACCCGTAATAAAAAATTATTAGAGAAAATAAAAAATATAAAAGATAATGAAAAAGATATTAAGGACAAATTAAATGTTTTAGAAAATGAAAAACTTTCACATCTAAGGAATCATAACCAAGTCTTACTTGCGCAAATAAAGAAGCTTACAAGTAACAATAAATCACTAAATGACAAGTTAGAACAACTTCAAGAAGTAGTATCGAAGTCTCCAGTCATTTCAGTGCAAGTTGAAGATAAAGAAATAAATATCAATCCATTCAAAATCGTAACTCAAAAAGAGGATAAATCTATTGAAGTGAAGACACATGCAGAATTTGCGGTTCAAATGATGAACATTCCAAATGATGATTCAGTAATAAACACAACAACAACAACGCCTGAAGGAAATTATGAAACAACCACTAACATGATAAGGAAAATTCCAACCAGAAGAACTATTTATCGACATCTGAATCACAAGAGCAAAATTTCCAATCAATTTATGAAACGAGTATCACTCATAACATAAACGACAAATTTAAGTTCCCAAGAATAATCAAGTTTTCAAAATCCAGAGCTACAATAACTATTCATCACAAATTTTTAGAGATTAGAAGATTCCACAGAATATTAATCTAGGATGGTTTGATCCATTCTCAATACGACAATTTTGTCTATCACTTAGAGCATCATATCATCTTGTATCAACGAAGATGAAAGTTCAGAGACAAGAATATATTCTCAGTAAGTTTTGACGACAAAGTTTCTTGAAGAGAGAGACAATGTTATGAATATAATTCATATAAAAATAAGAAAAATAATAGAATTAGAAAACATCTACTTTGAAATAAATGCATCTAGTGCAAGCAATCAAATAGGATTAGAAATGAACATCTACACTGAAATTAATGCATGTAGTGCAAGCAATCAAATATAATTAGAAATCAACATCTACGCTAAAATCAATGCATCTATTGTAAATAATCAAATAGGGTTAGACATCACCATGTATTGTAAAACCAATGCATCTAGTGCAAAAATTGTTCTTCCCTCTCTCCCCTCTCTATCTATATTTATATCTTCCTCCATATATCCTTCTTTATCTCTCTATCTCACCTCCAAACATACACACACACTCTCTATCTCTCGCTTGTCATTCCCTCTCTCTCTTTCTCAACTTCTCTCTCTCTGTGCTTTTCTTCTTTCCTCCCTCTCTCCCCTTTGAACTCCATCTCTTGGTCCCTCCCTCTCTCCTCCTCTCTCATCCTTCCCCTCCATCCCTTTATTTCCCCACATCTCTCTCTCTCTTTCTCTCTCTCTCTCTCTCTCTCTCTCCAACCCTATCACTTTCTCCCTCCCTCTCTCCATATCACTTTCCTCCTCCCTCCCGCTCCATATTTGTGTCTCCCTCTCTCTCTCTCTTAGCCTTCTCTCCCTGTCTCACTCCTCTCCTTCTCTCTCTCTCTCTTCATTCCTCCTCTCCACTTTAATTTAGTTTATCTCCTTTAGTGAAAGCAATCAAATAGGATCAGAAATCACCATCTACATTGAAATCAATGCATCTAGTGCAATAAATACCCCCCGCCCTCCATATATATCTATATCTACCTCCATATCTGATCTGGATTTAAACAGGAACACAATAAAATTTAGAGATAAACATATACAGAAAGATGCAGTGGAAAAAATACTTCATTTCATTAATGGAAAATACCGAAATACGCTTACAACCAGAAATGGAAATAAACTAGCTAGGGCGATGGTAGCTTATCTCTGAGAAGAGATGTGGTCGCTACATCTGTGCTACAATGAGGCTCGAAGGCCTATTTATTGTTGAGAAACAATGGAAAACCCTTCACATTCCAAAACCTAACCCCAGAAGATGAAACGCCAAATTGTGGGCCCTGTTTTGGGTAAATTGGTACA
>APFE031021608.1:17080-52604 GCA_000404065.3 Pinus taeda
TGAGTACCTTATCAAGCCTTGTTACTATGACCCTATTTTAATTTATTCTTAGTCCCTACATTTCACTTATGATGGGATGATAGTGTTGGTATTTTCTAATGCAGACTCTTCCACTGAACTAATGTTTTTGATTTGTAAGCTCACACGGGGTTGTTATCTATTGATTTGTCATAGCTATCTTTAGCCAACACTTAGCCTCCTCCATTGCTATAAATGGATGACTTCTCTATGTATTTTTAGAACAATGTGAGTAATACATAACTCTTTAAAACTAATAGTCTTGTAGTAGCTTCGTTAACCATAGACGATGTGGAGTGAACTCCATGAGGCATCATGTCATGGGAAATAGGGGAGGGAGAGGTAAATGATTTCTTTGGAGCTACAATTTTTCATACACATGAATTTTCTACTATTTTATTACTTTTCTTTTTCCTCTTTTTCTAGTGGTGGATCTTAGGCCAATGCTAGTTATAATGTTGAATAAAAGAATGATATATCCATCAATTTGATGTTTTCATTAGGTTTCTATGATTAAAGCATGAACACCACATGGGATAGTTTATTTCACAAAATGTTGATTCAATCCTCAATTGATCTTTCTTTATTTTATTAATATCATGATTCTTACCTGTGATTTATGCTATTCTTTAAATTGTTATTATTACTTAGTTGCTTACACTAGTGAATATGAGATATAATTATGATGTTGGAATATTCAAATATTATGTTTCTTTAGAAAGTCAATGAGATTTATATCCTTTTAAAAATATATATATTACCTTACATTATTATAATAATAATTATTATTAATAATATCCTTGATGGTTATCTTAGTTTATTTGGTCCACGTCATTAAAGCACCTTTTATTTGGGAGGTCATCACATTAATTCCCTTGACACTCTTAGGGTTAGACTCAATGGTTGAGCTGACAAGAAGTGATCATTTTGGGTATGTCTACCTAGTATAAATATTTTGTGGACGTATTAGTCGTTGATCTCTAGGGACTATGAACCAAATAAAAGATAATATTTATTATTAGTAGTGATGATAATCACCATCTACTAAGGTCAAATTAGATTTATTGAACTTTAAAAAAAATGAATAATTAATTGATTTCCTTTATCATCATGCTTTTATATTCGAAAATATTTGAGGAAAATAAATCCTTTTAATGGTAGTCAACTACATGAAGGGAAACTAGTCCTCTAACCATATTAATAGCAACCAACAAGTTCAAAACTTTGTATTATATATTAACTAGTGTATCAAAAATAAATAATACATGAATTAGTTTTTTATGACTACTCTTAACAACATACAAACATAAAAAGAAGGGTTGATCGAATCAAAACCAAGAATTTGATAGAGTCATGTGGGAGATAATGGTCACCGAGCACATCCTTGGAGCACCCATCAATATTATCCAATTACTAATTAGATGTTGAGTACTAGTCCACATGCTTAGGAGTAATTTGGCGAGGATAGGTTCCATGTGACCTGCCTTTGTACATTTTAATGATTGCTCCCTTAGAAGCTTGAGGGACTAAAATTTCAATTTCAAAAAGTTCATTGCACATTGCTTCAAATTTACCCTTAAAATTTCCAATATGTGTAAACAACCTTCTTCTCGTGCCTTATTCTCATCCATGGATTGAGAAATAAGGGTTGCATTTGGCAATAAGTTTCTTTAGTCACAAAAATTGGTTTCATGTAAGCTCATGTGAACCCATTTGAGTATGCATCCTTGAACATCCTAGACAATATACTCCTTAGAAAGGCTTAACCTTTTATCCTACATTCCCTTCCCTCATTTTTCCATTTCCTATTTATCCATTTTAAAGTTTTTCCCATCATAGTTTTTCCAAACCTCTTGTGTTTCATATGTGGCTCTTCGAAGAATGAGTGAGGCATCCAAGGAAGAGGCTGTGCGACCCTCCATATCACACTTCCCCTTTCTCCCGTCTCCATGTGTAGGAATTTATAGGGTAAGTTCCTCAGATAGAACACCAAAGGACACTACTCACAAATAGATCATAGATAAATACACCAATATTCTTGATGTGGTTAGAACCCTCAAAGAGGGAAACAGTCCACGGCCTGAGCCAATGTGGCCACTTCAAGCAATTTATTTATAAAAGAAAAAATTACATAAGCTTCTCTCATGAATGGTCACCCTACAAATGACCCTCCATTCTCTTTAAATAGAGATCATGGACCAATTGGGTGTTAAGCCACATATCAAGTGTCGATAATACTGAGGAGAGAATGAACTATCGGATCACTTCATGTCTAGAACATATTGTGATCATCAGATTGTAAATTACAAATATACATAGTAAAGAAATGCATTTTAACTAACTCTACACTAGATCAAGTTATACTTAACTATTTCCTATGTGTCGGAACATCCTAACAACCCCCCTTAAGAAAAACTTGGGATAGGATTGGAGGATGTACAAATATCACACAATAGGAGAAGGAAGGAGGCATTAGAACCTATCCCCCCTTAGTGACAACTTCCTGAACTCCAAACATAAACTAAAGTTTACTAAACTTCACCTCTCTGAGAGCCTTTGTAAAGATGTCTGCAACTTGATCATCATTTGAACAATATTGAACTTCAATAACATGGTCATGAATGAGCTTTATGATGAAGTGTATGTGTATTTAAATGTGTTTGTTGCGCTAATGTTGGACTGCATCTTTGCATAGTTGAATGGAATTTTGATTATCACACCAAAGTGTAGTCGGATGTTGCTGCTGAAATTCAAACTCTGACAGGATCCGAAGAAGACATAGGTCTTCCTTACTACCTTCTATGACGCCATGATACTCTTCTTCCACTAAAGAAAGAGACATGTCACTTTTTTTCTTGCAAGCCCATGTAATAGGTTGAGAACTAAGAGTGAAGACATAACTGGTAGTAGACTTTCGATAATCAGGGTTACCAACCTAATCGGAATTATTGAAACCAACCAATAGAGGAGATGCTTCTGCACTGTAATGAATCCCAAACTGAACTGCACCTTGAACATAATGAAGTATTCTTCTAGCTGCTTTCTAATGCCTTTCATGTTGGTTTTTTATAAACTGAGAAATAATGCCAAGAGAAAAGGGAAGGTCGGGGCAGGTATGGGTCGGATACAAAAATTTTCCTACAAGCTAATAGTATAACATAGCATCAACTTCAAGGGAAGTACAAGTGATTGTTAGTTTGGCTCTAGACTGAAAGGGAGAAGGATTTGGCGTACGGTCATCCATTTGAAAGTGGCATAGAAGATCACAGGCATACTTGGACTAAGAAAGGGATATACCTTCCTTGGATTGCAAGACTTGAAGACCAAGAAAATAATGCAAGTTTCGTAAGTCTATCATTTCAAACTGCTTTTTAAGGTTGGACTTCACATGGTTTATAACATTGGGATCATTACCAGTAAGGATAAGATCATCAACATAAAGAACAAGAATGATAAGAGACTTACCCACTTTCTTGGTGTAGATAGTATTGTCAGAATGACACCTAGAAAAGACAGTATCTAAAAGAAAGCTATCCATTTTAGCATACCAAGCACTAGGAACTTGCTCGATACTGTAAAGGGATTTCTTAAGTCGACATACAAGGCTAGAATCTATTTGTATAAAGTCAGGAGGTTGTTCCATATAGATTTCTTCATGCAAGTCCCCATGCAAAAAGGAAGATTTAACATCCATTTGATGGAATTCGCATTTGAAAGAGGAAGCAAAGGGAAATAAGAAGGTGGATAGAGTTCATTTTGGGAATAGGGAAGAAGGTTTCAGTATAGTCAATGCCTTCAACTTGTGAAAAAACCTTAGCAACAAGACGAACTTTATGTTTATCAACTTTTCCATCTAGTCCATACTTGGTTTTGTAAACCAATTTGCATCTAACAAGTTTTCATCCCTTTGGAAGAGGAACAAGATCCCATGTATTATTTACCAATAATGAATCATATTCTACATTCATAGCTGCATCCCAATCTAGATGGCCTGATGCTTTTACAAAGGTGTCAGAATCATAATTCATTGAAGCTTGAGTAAGTAAAGAAGAGGCTCTATCGAGCTAAGAACATGTACATCACTAATTTGTAGGATCACCTGCAAAAGCACCTACTACATCTCGAGTAGCATGAACACATTTTGGAAGCTAAGGAGCTGAAGGAGGATCCTGAGAAGGTGGGGGAGGATTGTCATGCTCACTATCATCATCTGAAGAAGAAATATTTTCAGAAGTAGAAGGAATGGAGAGAGGTGGCACATCCGCCAAACTAGGTTTGTAGGCTGATATATTTTTAGTAAATTACATCTCTTCTAATGATAGCATTTTTGGAATTAAGTCGATTAAGTCTATATCCTTTGACATCTTCAGAATATTCAACAAAAATACATTTTTCACACTTAGGTTCTAAGGCTTTATGTTTCTCATCAGGAATATGGGCCCATGCTTCACTTCCAAAAACATTAAAGTGACTTACGTCTGGCTTAATTGATCTCCATGCTTCTTCTCAAGTGATACTCTTTAAAACATTACTAGGAGTGTGATTTACTATGTAATTTGCATAGTTAATTGCTTCTGCCCAAAAATTAAGACTAAGTCCTTTAGATTGAAACATACAATTAGCCATTTCCTTTCAGGTGTGATTCTTCCCTTCAGCTACACCATTTTGTTGTGGAGTATATGGAACACTATGTTTCATTTGAATTCCATACTCAGTGAAAAATTTGATGAATTTGTTGCTAACATATTCTCCACCACTATCAAATCTTAGCTTAAGAATTTGATGTCCATATTGTTTCTCAACAAAGGCCTTAAAGGACAAGAACATGTTGAATACTTCTGATCTAGGTGGATTTTGGGGGCCACCCACCTATCCCACTTAGACACCCACAACTTTCTCTTTCAACTTTTCAGTTTCCTTATTTGTAGCACAATTTACTATTTTTAGCATTTTTTTGGGTCCTGAACTTCCAGAGCCATTTTGAGGCCCTAAAGAACGATTTTTGGGAAATATGGGAGAAAAATGGGTGCATGGACCAATGTTTCTCTTCTTACAGTTATATTCCTTGGGTAGATCCTTCTAACGAGCTATTGTGCACATCAAACGTAGGTGGTATGCCAAAGTTATGCCCCAGGGAAGTTGATGTACCAATTTACCCAAAACAGGGCCCATAATTTGGTGTTTCAGCTCCTAGGATTAGGTTTTTGGATGTTTATGGTTTTCCATTGTTTCTCAACAATAAATAGGCCTTCAAGCCTCATTTTACCACAGTTCAGAGGCATGTAGCCACCACATCTCTTCTTAGAGATAAGCTACCATCACCCTAGCTGGTTTATTTCCATTTATGTTTGTAAACTTATTTCAATATTTTACATTAATGAAATCAAGTATTATTTACGCTGTATATTTGAATTTATGGTTATCTCTATACTTTTTTGCATTCTTGTTTAAATCCAGATCAAATCCACTCTTGAGTTTTAAGAAGTATACCCAAGTGCATATGGAGAAATCATAAATGGATGTTAAGAAATACTAGTAACCTGAGAATGAAACAACTAGAAGTGGACCACATAAATCACTATGCATAAGATTTAAAGGGGCTGAGGCATGCTAAGAGGCACATTTTTCAAAACTATCATGATGATGTTTTTCGAGTACACATTTGGAACAAACATCATCTCTGCAAGATACCATAGGAAGCCCTGTCACCATATTTTCTTTACATAGATTTTGACTGGAGCGATAGTTTAAGTGACTAGATAGCTCATGCCAAAGTTTGCTCACCTCATCATTATGAGCAGCAAATACTGAGGGAGGAGTTGATGACCCAAATTTTTTTAAACTTATACGACCTTGTAGAATCATTAGCAATGTGAGTAGCTAAAATATATCTAGGATCTCTTAGGTCCTTAATTACAACATCATGAGGTGAAAATTCAACGATTTTACCTTCACCTGAATGAGTTATCCGATATAAAGATAGAAGGTTGCACGATAAGGTTGGAACACATAATACATCATTAATTGACCACTGCCTACATGAATAGTTCTAGTTCCTACAACTCTAAGATATCTATAATCACCAACATATATATCTTTGGTGTTGCAATCATTTTAAGAAGAAAACATGGCTTTGTTTTTGGCCATGTGATACGAAGCTCCATAATCAATGAGGCACTCATGAGAATGAGAAGAAGAAGATACATTTAGTGCATAACCAGACCAAGAGGCTTGGAAAGCACATGTAGAAAGTGTTATTCCTGAAGATGAAATTGAAGAATGCTCCAAATTGATGTTATGCTTCTTCATTGTTGCTTCTAAGGCTTTCATCTTCTTAAAGCATTTGGATTCTAAATGGCCATCTCGATTACAAAAGTTGCAATGTCTTCCAATCTTCTTCCCTTTTTTTTATTTGCTTTATCATTTTGTTGAATTGATTTTTCATTTTGAGACTGAAATTTCTTAGGACCCTTGTTTGGTTTAGGAGAATTCTTTTTATAATATTGTTTCTTAGGATTCTTTGAATTTGGTTGTTGCTAGGCGGCTAAGGCTTTCTTAGAAGAGTTTCCAATATTAACAAGACTAAGACATAAGAGTTTTTCTTGTTCTGTTATTAAAGAATCACAAAAGGCATCAAAAGAGGGTACTTGTAGTCTTGTCCTTGAAAAGTGAAGGCTTCTCTAGTAGAATGGAAGGTGGAAACAAACACATAGTAGCCTGGTCCCAATTTAATAAGAATGGAATAGATAAGGATACCATCTTCTTTATTAACCTTAACACATTCTAAGAGAAGTCTAAGGGTCTCAAACTTGGACAAAAAATATTCAATGGAAGAAAAATTATTGGGGTCCAAGGTAAGAAACTCATTTTGAATTTGGTGGGATCTAATTTCATGTTTAGTTCCAAAAACTTTGGTGAGTTGTTTGATTGCTTCATTAGGGGTATCAAGTTCTATGATATGGAAAATAAGGTCTTGAGAAATAGACATCCCTATTAACCCATGTGCTTGATCTTGCCTATTTTCCCATTTGATTTTCGTATCTTCATCTTTAGGTTTAGTTTCATGGCTTGAGGCTATTTTGTAAAGACCTTTACTCCTATGTAAATGCACAATGTAGGACCACCATTGGAAGTAGTTGGTGCTGTTAAGAATAAATTGCCATGGAAATTCCATTTTAACATGAATTGAAGCTGTATATCTTGAAACTAAGTGTTCCAATGGAAAGATCTTGAAAAATTAGGTCTATTAAAAAAACACAGCTCTGAAAACGACTTCCAGATAAAAAAATTATCACCTTTTGAATAAAAGTTGTTGAAGACGCCAATGAAGTGCATGAATATGTGGAAGTGAATGATAATGTTATATTAAAAAAGGATCCCCCTCCTTTTCGAAACATAATCTAATTCGCTCACTTTAAAAAAGATTTTATGTGACCCACTTTTATAAATAAGTGAAAGTCACTTTTACAATGGTACTTTATGAGCTACTCACTAAATTGTAACTTAAATAAAAGATAAAGAGATTTTAGAATTATAAGTGACTCATTTTTTATAATGGATGAGAATAATTTTACATAAAGTAACTTTAAAACATAATTTACATGTGTTTTTTGAAAAAGTAACTCAACAAAAAGAAAGACTTGAACCCAAGACCTCTATTCTCATAAAGTAACTTTCAACCAAGTGAGCTAGTTTAAAATGCTAGTAATTTTTTGAAAAGAGAAAGGGGTTGTTTTTTTAAGTCACTGAAGATTTGGGGTGCGTGCTTTCTTGAAAAAGCTCTTTTTTCCTACAAAACAAAAAACCACACAACCCAACATGGACATGTAAAAAAAAAACGAAACTTAAGGCTTAAAGTTATCTTTTGTCAAAAACTAAATATTTTCCTCAATGTTTTTGATTTTCCGAGATCACACTAAGGCACGGAGGAAAAGAACATACGCATGAGAAAAATCCTTCCTTTATGTTTCTGATTTGCCCAGATCACAGAGAGTTGTCGGGCAAAGAGAATACATAGAAATGAAAGTTATAGATCCGGTAATAAAAAATAGAGAGGTAAATAACCCAAAATAAACAGAGAGATGAATAAGTAGAACTACAAATAAAAACTTTATATCTCCATATCTTAAAAATATTGTAGCTAGGGTTATCGAAAACCTTTTTGCGTCAAACAAAAGGGTTTCCTCACTGAAGCAGATGCTCCTAACATAATGGAGCAGTCGGCTCGACCTGAATGCAGTCAGAAATAGTAGATCTAGGAAACGATGGTCAGATGTAGTTCTACCACCTTGGGATTTGGATCACGAACAAATGCAGCCCTCAAATTCCTCGCATACCATGTAGGAATTTACCAGATAAATTCCTTATATAGAACACCAAAGGAAAGCTCTCATAATCATATCATATATCAATACACTAGTATTCTTGGCATGGTTAAAACTCTCAAAGAGGGAAACAATCCACAGCCTGAGCCAACGTGGCCACTTCATGTAATTTATTAATAAAAGAAATAAAATTTACATACGTTTCTATCATGAGTGGTCACCCTACAAATGACCATCCATGCTGTTTAAATAGAGATCATGGATCAATCAAGTGTTAAGCCACGGATCAAGTGTCGATATTACTGATGAGAGAATGAACCGTCAGATCACTTCATGTCTAGAACAATCATGACTGTCGAAGTGTAAGTTACAAATGCACATAGTAAAGAAACAAACTTTACCTAACTCTGCACAAGGCCAAGTTATACTTAACTATTTCCTATGTGTGGGAATATCCTAACACCATGCAAAACAACATCATGAACCATAGAACCTTGTTTTAGTGGGTACAACCACCCTGCAAAATTTTTCCTTAGCTTAATTTTGGAGCCTCCCTACCAACCATCCTTATCAGCATGTCTTGCACTCAAGTACATAGGCTCCAGCTAAGTTTCAAAGGCTTTCCAATTTTTGCATGTCAACTTGCTCATTTCCCATCACATGCTGCCATTTTGGACTTAGGCAAATTACTTGGTGAGATGTTCACTCATAAAATTGTAGAATTCTAGAGGGGAAACAACCTTCCCTTGAGAAATTGTCCAATCCTGCTGGGCTGCCTATTGGGCTCCAGAATTTCATAATCCATCTAGGCATCCCTCCCTCAGAAAACTCGCAATCTAGCCATTCACTAGGCTTCAACCCAAAAATTACGCAATTATGGGAGGAAATGACCTTCTGAGCCTAGAAATTACACAATGCTTGAGGGACAGACATCCCTGTTCATCCCAGAAACTACATAAATCCCTTTCCTAGGCTTGCAAAGTGATGCATGTGCCTTCAGGTTGACCAGTTTCCTCACGGACAGAGCAATGTTGATTTGCGTGTGTGGGTTGATTTTTCCTGAAATAGATAAAGAAACATGCAAAAAGAATACCTAAATCATAGGGATCTATTTTTAGCAGCTAGAGGTTACATGCAGATATCATTTCAAAAACTTCCCTCCAAGCGTCACTTTTTCCTAGATTTTTCGCATCTGCATCATAAGCCTCAAACTTATTTATTAAAGCTACGGAGCTCATTCCTCACGTCAATCTTGGATCTCTAACATCCCACATCACATCTAGGAGTCTTCAGCATGGTCACCTCAATTTTTTTTTGGGTAAGTCTGTTTTTCATGTTATTTGTTGCTTTTCTTTTGTTTTGCATATTTTTTTCTATGAATGTTGTTTTCTTGGTTTAGTTGAATGCCTATTGTCATTTTAATGTATATTAGCCTGTAGAAGCACCATTTCATTTTTTGTTTGCATCTCACTGTTATCACATGCATGACACTATTTTTTCAATAACAACTGTTGTTGCAATGACTTGTTTCACACACATGCATTTTTTCCCATATTTTGAATCTTGCAGTCACTGTTTTCATGCATGATATTCACTCTTTCTTACATTCTGTCTCACCATGAGTTCAAACCTCTTCATGTTTTTAGTCGTCTGTCAGTGGGTGTAGGCTGCCTTGGCTTGAACCTTGCCTCACCTAAATAGAAATGCACACATTAGGAAGTGAAGTCTCTGCCTCCCCCAAAGAAATTGCGTAAACTTATCCAGCACTAACCTCCATGCTTGCATTGTGCAATTTTGGGAGGCAATGCCCTGCTGACCCAGAAAATTACACAATGAATTCTCTCGGCATGCATGTCCTTATTGACTGAAATTGCGCATTGCACAGTTTCAACCCTTAGTAAGTAGTATGTACTATGCATTGCCTAAGTCTAGTAGTTAACTAGCTTCATGAATCTTGAAAAATGCCTTGAATAGTTTTCGCAATCAGTCTCTCACCCCCACAGTGAAAATTGCACAATCTTTACTGCTAGTCACCTAGGTATGTTGCATATCAGTCCTCAAATTTGTTTTGGTTTTTAACTGATAGATTTCTTGGCATGAGTGTCACTATGTCTCTAAGTATAGTAGGTGTTCGTCCATCTCTCATAAGTATAGGTACAATGGCCTCCAAGAGAGAAGGGTCAAAGGACATTGTTTGAAGTGAAATTGGAGATGCACTTGAACAAGTGTCTATGGGCCTACCCATTTACAAAGACACCAAGTTGGTCATAGATAGAGACATCAAGTTGAAATGGCAGGACATTAATGATACATTCTCAGGCACATTTGAGGAAGATTTGGAAGAGAACATGGTCTATGTCAACATCCACAAGTCTGGCCTATAGCAGATTGCATGCCGGTATTCCCCGTTTCCATGCGCAAACATGATACATTGGATTGTCTCGCACATTGATCCTAAGATGATGATGTTGAACAGTGTTAGAGGGACATAGCTTGCTACCTTCAGGGTGAATAACTATCAGGAGATGTATCATTTACCACAGTCAATGATCACAATGGAGAAGATATCTTGAAGAGTTGGGTAAAGAGACAACCAACTTTAGGAAAACAGGTAGCTTGGCTTACAAGATGAAGATACTGCAGAAGGCACATCAGAAATTGGCCATATTTGCATGCCACTTATAAAGCCAAGAGAGCACGAAGACCTTCCCGTAGAGCTGGGTGATTGCGTTGGACCAAATCGCCAACGAAGGACTGACATGTTGGCTCTCAGGTTGAAGGAACAAGTGAAGAGAGCCCGGTATTCGCCTAAAGGTCAAAAAGCACAGATATACATATTTGCATACATATTGGATGCAATATTTGCTTGTTAGTAGTACCTAGGCTTGAAATGGGCATGGACACCTTCAGAAACTGCTGCACACACTTATTACAGATTGTTCTTTGAATGTAGATTCCACGGAGTCATCACATAGTTATCAGACCACTTTGTCACCTTGGTGTACAAAGTGATATTTGAGCAGGATCCACCTTGCATGTCGCAGGAATAAATGGATACATTGATCGACATAGTAGATTGGTATGCCTCACCCCTTGGCACCTTCATATGGATGTAAAGTGCAAAGAAGCCTCAACATGTTTTACCGAATTTTGCATGGACAAGCTCACCATGCAAGAAGTGCCATATCACATCATGACAGGGTTGTCATCTAGACTTTACAAGAAGAAGACGGCACCTTTGTTCACCCTTCCTTTGTGGATTGGGTGGTATGAGATACAAAATATGTAGCATGTTCATGTTGAGATGAAAGAGTTCAAAATTTGTACTTTCGACACTAGAAGATTCAATATGTATGACCCACACTTTTTTGTACAGGACCAATGCGCGAGAGTAAAATTTCTTTGGATCCATGAGCCGTGTCATTGGGTTGAGGAAGACACATGGAGATATTGTCACATCTTCTCCAGGCTCAATGAACTTGTGGAATGGTTAGCAAAGCAATGCGAAGCATCATCTCAGACAACACCATCATCAGCAACAACAGAGGGTAATATACTTGCGCATGAAAAAGGAAAGAAAAAGGTTGATGAAAACATAGAGGCAGAACATAGTCACAAGTTCAAAGCAGATCCACTAGCAATGAAAGCAAGTTTGGAGATTGAGGCTAAGAGGTGATAGCGCAACAAAAAGAACACACAAAGGCAAAGAGAGATAAAGGAAGCAGAGAAGGAGTTGCAAGAGTTAAAGCAACAACTCTAGGAAGAATAGGAGCTACGCAGAAGGGAGAAGGAAGCATAGTAGGGACAAACACAACAGGAGGCGCAACATGCATAGATTGTAGAAACTAGGCCCATATAGGCTATAGACTCATCCGAGCATCTGACACAAACATATAGGGTGAGCAGTCACAGGAGAAGGACTTAGCTGAAGAGATTGAACAGATTCTAGAGAAGATCGATACGGATGTGATGTAGCTAGGGTTAGTTTAGGATAGAGACCTCATACCTCATAACCAAGAGTTCACCCCACCGGCTTCACCAAATCTGGAAGAAGAATAAGTCCCAAGCGATCAAGGAGAAATAGAGAACCTTGAAGAGAATTCAAAAGTGGACATGCACAACATATCTTTTGATGAGTCACAACAAAGAGTTGTGAAATCATGCAAAGTGCCTACTCCAGATGTCCACACATCTCCTACATAGCTTGCAGAACAAGTGATCATATCTGACGTGCGAAAGCATCCAACGACATTGGTCGATGCTACCAGAGTGTAAGCCTAAGCCACCAACTCGAGTGTTTGATTCTTGATAGTAGAGAATGAGCGAATGGCTATGTAATTACAAGTGGCCAAGCAAGAAGGAGAACATTTCACATCATCTGCCATAGCAGAGTTGAAGAAAGTGATATTGGATGAAGTATCATCCCTTGAGATAGTCATGTTGATGTTGTATTCTAGATTCAGTACCATGCATAAGGTAGTAGTCCATATCAACAGTTGGAAGCATTGTTGTGCTAGGCGAATGCACATCTTGTCAAATCCACACACCGTTGTTGATCGCATACAGATAAGGAAAATGAGATAGAAAGGAGCCCCATTTCATTTTCCAAAGATGATGAAACCGAAGGCAGTAGAGTTGAATGCATGCATTCAGAGTCAGCTACAAAACCATGAGAAACTCCTTAGCTCATCACCAGTTTCAGGCTTCACATGCATGACTGTTCAAAATCTTGGATCTAATTGTTCCCACGCACGCGATCCCATATAATGGTATGCTCACCGAAGCGAGTCAAAGAACCAAGTGCGACAGAGCTAGGAATGTACTTGGACAAGTTGATGTGTGTAGCCATGAGTGCAGACTTTGAAATCAGTGCAAACACTATGCGTAAGTATGTTGTTGGTTTGGTCACACTTAGGACTATGATGCATTTGTTAGCATACAAATTGGACAAAGGTGCTAGATCAGTGTACCTAGATTCAACGGTGGCAAGAGTTCACTTTCAGCAATATGTCACCATTGAGCATGTGGACACCATCACAGAATACCAAGCTTGGCATTAGTTTGCCATTGTCGATCATCACGGGGATGTTGAAGAGTTGGTCTTCCCATAGTTTTATGAGTCATATTAGTGTCTTTCATGGCTTGGGCGAGTTTATTTTGTCTCAAATGGGTACATGTGCAAATTGTAATGTAACATCTTGTAAAAGTGAAATACCAAGTGTCGATGGTCGAATGTAACAGTCATGTAGTAGGTGAAGAGTCATGAGGGTAGGTGAAGAGTCACAAAGGGGAATGTCAAGTGTCACCAATCCTTTCTATTTATAGACCTCATAACTCATTGTACAATATTTTAGTGGCCAAGCTTCCTATAGGAGTATCTTAGAGAAAGCTTGGAGTGTATTTTAATTAGCCTTGGCTTCTCCACAATGAAGAGCTAGTACATCTCTTTGGAGGAGCATGCGACAGTTACTATAACGTTCCATTGTTGGAACTAGTGATTGGTGATGGTTGTATTGTATGATTGGATCTTTCACTCTTAATATAATAGAGCCAACACATTTCATGCATATGTTGTTATTTTATTTCAGTTGTTTTGCTTGCACTAATGATATATGTATCTTCTTTCTTACCCATGTATGTTTGGAATCCTTCTATATATGTATGTATGAATGTCATTGAGATGTGTTGTCGGTTTAACGATCACTTTGAATCGTTGGTTCTCCCACCTTCCATCTTGTGATGTATCTTTTCTCGTGTTTTCCTTTCCAAGCAACATGTTTTCACAGGCTTCCAAGGGGTGCACTCATTGCACCTTCCATGTGTTAGAAACCTTCATGCACCTTCCTTGGCTTGTTGCATTGGTCACACCCTTTCTACCAACAAGGACATCGTGCTTGCGTCTACGCATAATCACAGTCAAGGAAATGCTATATGAACCATTTCTAGGACTCCTACACCAATGGTGTGAGGTCTAGTTGGGACTTCTTACAAAGGAGATCCTCTGAAATGTTGGCGGTTCCAACACTGCCAACATTTCTGGTGCTAGAAGGAAGGCCAAATTACAAGCTAAGCCCTGAAATCATATTTTAGATGTTCGCATAAATGTCATGGAGACTTTTAGACTCATCCCTCCACGATGTTTCTGTTATGCCGAACATCTCAACATCAAGAGGGTGGTTTTTGATCTCTTTTCAGAATTCATGTATGATGGTGAAGGCGAAGTGGCCTGACCTAAGTACTTATAAGGATTCTATGCATTTATTGATAATAGAGATGACTTATGTGATGAAGAGGCCAGTTTCTTTCTTTCATGCACACTTTGCTAATCCCCACAACAATGGTGCCACAACCTACCTCCTCGTAGTGTGCACTCACTTGACCAGTTATGTGATATCATTGAAGCTACTTTCCATCATTTTCATTCAGAACATCTTGAAAAAAAACTATTAAAAAAATGAAAGATGCCGCAAGAATCGCTTATGGATTTTGGCAGAGATTCCATTTATTGTAGTTTCAAGCTCTGAAAAGCGACATCAAGTTTCAATATCTTTGGGAGATATTCAAATACATTCTTCACAAATCAGTCAATCCCAAGATCAAGTTGAAGTTCAAATCCCACTTAGCATACTTCGATGATGGAGTTGCACGATCACAGACAGACACAATCGCTGTCACAAGCGACTGTCTGTTGTCCCTTCATTAAACAACTTCACCACCACAAAGTGATGTGGGAGAACATGCATACACATCTGTTCAACTGAAGTATCCTCCCAACATCACTTCTCTCAATTTTCACGCAGTTTTTGTTGTAAAGACCATTGGTTGTCATGTGCCTTTATTACCTTAGCCTCTGTCTTCATGCTCTACTAAGCCTTTATATTGCACTTACTTGTGTTCTTCCATTACAGAATCTGCACCGATTTTGAATGAGGATCAAGCCATCGACGAAGTTGGTATTGTACAACCAACTTGCACTATCATTTATGATGAGGATGACTAGGAGCCTAAACATCAACTCATGGTGAAGGATGATCTCCTTCTTTCTACACCTCCTTCACATTTTCCTAACATCTTTGGTGATTCGACCATCACTAGTTTTCCTTGTGTAAATCTGCCAATGGATGCACCTATTTTTGATATTTCATAGAACACACCAGATGTTGGCCCATCATTCGATAGTGGAGAGGACAAATGCTTCATTGAAAATCCACTTGATCCTTCATTTTCTTTTTTGAAAATGCAGAAGGTGAACATTCTTTCTTCTCATCTACCCCTTTATTTGATTTATCAGATCATGTGGATGTCATTGAAATCATTGATTTTTCTGATCATAACTAACATGATATCTTTACTCCTGTATTCGATCATGATGTTGATTATATCATTGTTGATTTTTCAAAGCCACCTGTTTATGATGATCCATCTATCAGCAAAGTTGAAACCTTGGATACTATCGAGCACTTCAACCGAACATGATGGTTATGTCAAGACCTGGTTGTCCTGAGGTTGGTTTCACTTCAGGTAAGGAAATTATTGAAACACCCAAGGCTCCTCATCACTCATATGTATGCATTGAAGATCAATCTCACACACAACTTTCACTTCCTCCACTCGAACTACATGATCCCATCGCTCATTCATTGGAGTAATCTTACGCAGCAAGCACATGTGCATGACACAAGTTGTCTTTGATTCTCTCATTTTCTTACATGTCACAGTCAAGAGAATGTGCATGCTTAACATTTGCACACAATGTTGCACAACACCATGGTAAGTCCATAGATTGCATGTCATGCGCTTACACTCATTTATGTTTTGTGGATGCATTTAGGATTGGAGTGTGTTTGTCTTCATTGTTATATCTTTTATGTTTTCTAGTTTGCGCAAGGGTGCTATTCGTGAACCATGCCTTCACCAACATGGGTCGGCCAATGCGCTGATGGCTGCATTGGAAATATCACCTCACGTGATCATGCCCATGCAATGTTAGCTTGAGTGTAGGAGTAGTAATTTCTTTACCTTGTTAGCTTGCATGCATGTTTGCTTTCTTAATTTGTGTGTTTTTTCGCTTGCTTTCTTGTTTGCTTACTCAGATTGCTTTCACATTTTTCTTCTTCTCTTCACTCTTTTAGTTGATTTTTGCTTGTTTATGTTCGTAGGTTACTTTCGCATGAAACCCTGTATAAATCTTGAAACAAGCAAGGGTAAAGTACAAGAGAAATTTTGTAGTTATCAATACTTTTTTATCTATTTTCATGTCTCTATATGTAGAACTTGTTATCTTCAGTCCATGATACGCCAATGGAAAATACGTGATGTTCAAAGTGAACCTTGATGAAAACACAATGCTTGTGCACTAACTAGTATCACTTAATCTAGTTGGTTGTTTTGGGTTAACCCATGTCAACTTAGTCAAGTAGAGTAAGGTTAGGGGGAAAACCTTAACAAGTATGTCAGAGATATATACAAATAATTCTATGAAGAAACAACCTCTTATGCTCTCAATAAGTCAGGATCCCTCTTCCACCTATGAAATGAATAAGTGCTATGCATAGTTATGAAAATTGAAAGTGTAAAAAATGAAATTATGAAAAATTTTGAAAATGAAAAATGAATAAGGTGATAGAAGAGAAAGGCTTCCTATGCAGAGAAGTGATGCAAGGAACTTATTTGGGGTACTGACCCGTCTCACTAGCAGCAGAGTAATGCTTGTGTTCCTGTGTGACTCCACTGTGGTTCTGTCCAAGCCTGCTGACAACGGAGCAACACCAGAGATGAAACTTAAACTCTCACTATCATATTACTTGTGTACCAATATACACATCATCCCAATCAAAACAACTGTGTTGACTTGGCTTGGAATGTGTGCCAACTGACCAAGAGCATGGCAGATGCTACATATTTCAATCAAGCTAGTGTGAGAGTCAAAATGATCAGAGAACTGAAAAATACTTCCGGAGGTGTTGGACTTGTGCTTCATGAAACAAGTTCCATTCAGAGAGTTGGAGTTTTTCCAGTGTGTCGCCAAGTGTTGTAGTGGCTACAACCACCCTCCAAAATTTTTCCTTAGCTTCGTTTTGGAGCCTCCCTACCAACCATCCTTAGCAGCATGTCTTGCATGATCAAGTACATAAAGCTTTAGTTAAGTTTCAAAGGATTTCCATCCTACGCATGTAAACTTACTTAATTCCCATCAGAGGCTACCATTCAAGACCTGGGAAAATTTCTAATTGAGATGTTCACTCATAAAATTGTGCAATTCTGGAGGGAAACCAACCTTCCCTTTAGAAATTGCACAATCCTACTAAGCTACTCATTGGGCTCTAGAATTGTGTAATCTAGCTAGGAAGCCCTCCCTCAGAAAGTTGCACAATCTAGTTAGTCATTGCGCTTCAGCCGAAAAATTGCACAATTCTTGAAGTTAGTGACCCGTTGACCCTAGAAATTGCACAATTCCTGACAGATAGCTAGCTTTTCTCAGTGTAGAAACTACGCAAATCCCTTTCCCAAGCTTGCATACTGATGCATGTGCCTTCAAGTTGACTGGTTCCCTCCGAGACTGAGCAATCTTTATTTGCATGCATGGGATGCTTTTTCTTGAAATAGCGGAAGTAACATGCAAAAAGAACCCCTAAATTTTAGGGATCTATTTTTAGCAGTTGGAGGTTACATGGAAATGTCGTTTTAGAAACATCCTTCAAAGTCTCTCTTTTTCCTTGACTTTTGGCATGCATGTCATAAGACTCAAACATATTTATTCGATGCCACAGAGCTCATTC
This sequence comes from Pinus taeda, assembly GCA_000404065.3. Classification (NCBI taxonomy): domain Eukaryota; kingdom Viridiplantae; phylum Streptophyta; class Pinopsida; order Pinales; family Pinaceae; genus Pinus; species Pinus taeda. Next base: position 35,202 of record APFE031021608.1, read on the forward strand.
CTCACATCGAACTTGGAGTTATAACATCCCACATTAAATCGAGGAGTCTTTGGCACAGTCAACTCAATTTATTCTGAGTAACTCTGTTTTTCATGTTATTTCCTGATTTCCTATCGCTTTTTGTATTTCACTTTGAGAAAACGTTGTTTGCTTGGTTTTGTTGAATGCATATTGTTTCTTTAATGTATATTAGCTTGTAGAATCACTGTTACAGTTTTTGTTTGCATCTCACTACTGGCACATGCATGACACTGCTTTTTCACTAACGGTCACTATTGCGGCAACTTGTTTCAGACACATGTATGTTTTCCCATTTTATGAATATTGCATTCAATGTTTTCATGCATGATAATTCACTCTTGCTTACATTCAATCTCACCATGCATTCAAACCTCTTCATGTTGCCGGTCGCTCCTCAATGGGTCTTGGATTCCTTAGCCTGGACCTTGCCACATCCGAACATAAATGCAAATTTATAGAATTGCAGGCTCTGTCTCTCCCCCATAAATTGAACAAACCTGGCTGACACTGACCTCCAGGCTTTCATTGTGCAATTCAGGGAGGCAGTGCCCTACTGACCCGTAAAATTGCGCAATGTAGTTTTTGGGCATGCATGTCCTTGCTGATTGAAATTGCACATTACGAAGTTTCAGCCCTTAGTAGGTAGGCTGGACTATGCATTGCACAAGTTGAGTAGTCAGTCAGCCTCCTGACAACCCAAACTCTGCTTTGTGTAGTTTTGGTTTTCAGTCTCCCACCCCCCCAGTGAAAATTGTGCAATCTTTACTGCTAGTCACCTCGGTACATTGCATGTCAATCCTCAAATTTGTTTTCATTTTTAACTAACAAATCTTTTTCCATGAGTGTCTCTATGTATCCATGTGTAGCATGTGTTCTTCTGTCTCTTAGTAGTACAGTTACAATGGCCTCCAAGATAGTGGGGCCAAAGGACATTGTTGTAACTGAAATTAGAGAGGCAGTTGAACAAGTGTCTATGGGCCTCCCTGCTTACGAAGACACCAAGTTGGTCATAGATAGATACATCAAGTTGAAATGGCAAAACATCAACAATACATTATTAGGCACATTTGAGGAAGATCTAGAAGAATGCAAGGTCTATGTCAACATCCACAAGTCTGGCTTATTCCAGATTGCATGCAGGTATCTCGTGTTTCCATGCACCGACATGATACATTGGATTGTCTCATACACTGATCCTGAGTTGATGACCTTGAACAGTATCAATGTGACAGATCTTGCTACCTTTAGGTAAAACGAATATCAGGATATGTATCATTTACCACAATGAGTGATCATAATGGAGAAACCCTTCAGCACGCACAACAACGTAAACTCCAGATATATCTTGAAGAGTTGGGTGAAAGAGCTAGCTATGTTCAAGAAAACACACAGCCTATTTTACAAGACAAAAATACTGTGGAAGGCATATTAGTACTTCGTTATATTTTCATGGCTCTTATACATCCAAGAGAGCACAAAGAGCTTCCCGCAAACCTAGGTGATTGTGTTGGACCATCTGGCTATCGACGGAAGGCCATGCAACTGGTCCGACAAGTTGGCTCTCAGGTTGAAGGAACAAGTGACAGGAGCTCGACATTTGCCTAAAGGTCAGAAACCATAGATATACATGTTCGCATACATATTGGATGCAATATGTGCTTGTCAGTAGTTCCCAGGCTTGAAGTGGTCATGGACACCTTTAGAAATCGTTGTGCAGATTTATTATACATTATTCTCCAAATGTAGCTTCCATGGAGTCATCACATAGTTGTTAGACCACTTTGTAACCCTAGTGTACAAAATGATATTTGAGTAAGATCCACCTTACATGTCACAGGAAAAAATGGAGGCATTGATCGACATAGCAAATTGTATGCCTCACCCCTTGGAACCTTCATACGGATGTACAACATGGAGAAGCCTCTGTATGTTTTACCAATGTTTTTCGTGGACAAACTCGTCATGCAAGAAGTTTTGTATCACATCTCGAAAGGGTTGTCAACTAGAATACATAAGAAGAAGAAGGTACCTTGTCCTGCTTTTTGTTTGCTAATCAGGTGGTGTGAGATACAGAATTTCAAGAATGTTGATGCAGAGGTGGAGGAGTTCAAAAGATTTACTTTTGGCACCAGAAGTTTCAATCCCTATGACCTACATTTATTTTTAAAGGACCATTGTGCTAGAGTGCAGTTTCCTTGTATCCACGAACCGTGTCATTGGGCTGAGGAAGACCCATGTAGATATTGTCACAGCTTCTCCAAGCTCAATTTACCGGTCGGCATAACTATGGAATAGTTAGAAAACAAGTGCAAAGAAACATCTCAGAGAGCACCATCATCAACAGTAGTAGAGGGTAACATACATAAGCATGACAAAGGCAAGAGAAAGGTTGATGAAAATGTAGAGGTAGAACAAAGTTGCAAGTTCAAAGCAGATCCACTAGTATTGAAAGAAGCTTTGGAGATTGAGGCTAAGAGGCGACAACGTGACAAGAGGAATGCATAAAGGAAAAGAGATAAATAAAGAATGGAGGAAGCAGAGAAGGAGTTATAAGAGTTGAAGTAGCAACTCTGAGAAGAATAGGAGTTGCGGAGAAGGGAGAAGGAAGCACAACAAGGACAAACACAGTAGGAGGCACAACATGCATAGATTACAGAAACTGTGCCAATATAGTCACATGAGTAGGAATTAGTTCAAGAGATTGAACATATGCTAGAGAAAATGGATACAGATGTGGTGTAGCCAGAGTTACATCAGGATACAGACCCCATGCCTCATAACCAAGAGGTCCCCGGACTGGATTCACAAGATCTAGAAGAAAAGCCAGTCCCAAGTGATCAAGGAGACACATAGGTCCTTGAAGACAATACAGAAGAAAAGATGCACAATATATCTTTCAACATGTCACAACAGAGAGTCGATGCTACTAGAGCATATCCTGAATCCACCAACTCAAGTGTCTAATTCTTGATAGCAGAGAATGAGCGAATGGCTAAGGAATTACAAGCGGCCTAGCAGGGAGGAGAACAGGACACATCATCTTCCATAGTAGAGTTGAAAAGAGTGATACTGGATGAAGTATCCTCCCTTGAGACAATCATGCAGATGTTGTATTCTAGATTCAGAACTGTGCATAAGGCAGTAGTCCATCTCAATAGTTGGAAGCAGTGATGTGTTAGGAGAGCATGAATCTTGTCAAATCTACACACTGTTGTTGACAACAAGAAAATATGAACAATGAGATACAAAGGAGACCCATTTCCTTTAACAAAGATGATGAAGTTGAAGGTAGTAGAGTTGAAGGTATGCATCTTGAGTCACATCCGAAGCTATGAGGAACTCCGACAGCTCATCACCAGTTTCCAAGCTTCACATGCATGGGTGTTCGGAAGCTTGGATGTCGTTGTGCACACACACACGATCCCATCTAATTATACACTCACCAAAGTGAAGTCAAATAACCAAGTTTCAATGGAGCTAAACATGTACTTTAATGATTTGATGTGTATAGCCACTAATGTAGACTTGGAAATCAGCACAGGCATTATGCATAAGAATTTTTCTTGTATGGCTGCACTCAAGAGTATGATGCACATGTTAGCAGACGAATTGGACAGAGCTGCTAGATCAGTGTACCCGAATGCAACATAGGCAAGAATTAACTTCAGCAAGATGTCACCATTGAGCATGTGGACACCATCATAGACTACTAAGCTTGGTGTCAGTTCACCACCATCAATCATCACGAGGATATTGAAGAGTTGGTCTTCCCATAGTTGTTTGAATCATAGTTGTGTCTTGCATGGCTTTCTCAAGCCTATTTTGCCTCGCATGGGTACATGCACAAATTGTAATGTAACATCTTGTATAAGTGAAAGACCAAGTGTCGATGGTAGAATGTAACAGTCATGTAGTAGTTGACGAGTCATGAGCATAGGTGAAGACTCATAAAGGGTAATCTCAAGGGTCACCCCACCCTTTGCTATTTATAGAACCTCATAACTCATTGTACAAGATTTTTGGTGTCTAAGATTCCTATAGGAGTATCTTAGAGAAAGCTTGGAGTGTATTGTCATGAGTCTTGGATTGTCCACAGTGCAAAGCTAGTACATCTCTTTGGAGAAGCAGGCATCAATTACTGTAACATTCTACCATTGGAACTAGTTTTTGGTCATGGTTGTATTGTATGATTGGATCTTTCACTCTTAATATAGCAAAGGCAACACGTTTCATGTATATGTTGTTATTGCATTTCAGTTGTCTTGGTTGCACTAACGATATATGTATCTTCTTGCTTACGCATGTATGTATGGACTCTTTCTATATATGTATGTATGAATTTCATTGAGATGTGTTGTTGGTTTAACCATCACTTTGGATTGTTGGTTCACCTACCTTCTAGCTTGTGATGTATCTTTGCTCGTTTGTTCCCTTCAAAGCTACATGTTTGCACAGGTTTCCAAGGGGTGCACTCATTCCACCTTCTGTGTGTTAGAACCCTTCATGCACCTTCCTTGGCTTACTGCATTGGTCACACCCTTTCTACCAACAAGGACATCCTTCTTGCCTCTGCACACAACCATGGTCAAGGCAATAGTCTACGACCCAGTGCTAGAAACCCTACACCAAACAGTTCGAGGTCTAGTTGGGACTTCTTACTAGGGATATCTTGTGACATGTTGGTGGTCCAACACCGCCAACAGAACTATATCGACTAAATACCAACATGAAATAGAAATCAATCCATAAAACTATTCAAAGAAATACAATATAAAATAGAAATTGGGCATCATCATTTCCAATATTAGTTACTTCTTGAACCATACTAATAACCTCACCTCAGAACTTGAAAAAGTATCCTATAGGGTGAAATTTTCATTCCAATACAAACTAGACACTTGAAGCAGAAAAAATAAAATAATAACAATAGAAAAAACACTAAATCACTTAACAACAAAATAATAAATCTAGGATAAGTATTCAGAATTATTATCCGATAAAATAAACAAATAAGAACTAATATCTAGAAGGAGAAAGAAAACATCAAAATGAAGTGAATCACGTTGAGTTAAAAATTATGTGTTATATTGTGGATGAAAATTTATAAATGATGTTTATTAAAAAGGGAAAAAAACTTTAATTATATTCGCATTTACTTATTAATTATTTTTTTATTAATTTTATTTTATTTAATAATTTAATTTAAATTTATTTTGTTATTCATTTCTTAATAATAAAAAAAAATATTTTGAAAAATTTAGTTATATCTTAATTAAATATATGATTATATTAAATTTGCACTAGCCGAATTTATTCGTTATATACTTTGGCAATTATTTATTTAAATAAATAAGAATATTAATATATTATAATTTATGTATTTTGTAATTAAATAAGAGATAGGAAAGATAGATGTAAAGCAGTTAGTATCTTTTCTTTTCGTTTTTCAAAGGTTGAAAGACTTATTAGTAATTTGCTGTTGTTATACCACTCTTAGGTTAGACATGTAAGTTTGGAAGGTGGAATGCTTTTGTGGGAGCACATTAATTTGGAAGGTGGAATGCTTTTGTGGGGGCACATTATTGATATTGTTAATTGAATTTTTTCATAAATATTTGCATAAAAGTTTTTATATGTTAAAGAGTTATGTCTTTATATATATTTTTCCTAAATTTATTAGATTTAGAGAATCGTAGTAAACCATTTATATTTCTTCAAAATCATTTACACAATTTACTTCACGCTCATGGATTTATATTTCTTCAAAATCATTTACACAATTTACTTCACGCTTATGGAAATAAGGATGTTAACAATGGGCATAAATGCACCCTTTGCTAGCTGGTAAGGATTCTAAATGGACCAAAAATGGAAGACCATACTCCAACTCTACATATCCTGTACCTGCTACTAATTACTGCAACCTACACACCATCACCAAAAGACAAATACCTCAATATCTAAATATTAAGCATAAATATATTATACTAGAATTAGAACACAAATACGTTTACGTCTAAATATCAACCATAAACATATTATACTAGAATTGAGGGAAAAATATAATGTTGCCTACATTAATAGATATAGAAATTACTTACAACTAGACCTCAACGCAGAGTAGTTCTCTCCTAGCTCCCTTGAATCTTCTTCTCCGTGACTCACTTTCCATGATCAAGCTTAGCACAACAATGTGGAATTTGTAGGGAAGAAATCCACATAAGTACACCAACATAAGGGCATCTCTATTTACATCTCATCACTCCCTTGCTAAAGGAAACAAGTGATAAGGACATCTCGATTGCTCTCTTATCAATTGAGATGGAGGGTTATATCTCCATCTTGCTGAGGAACTAAATAAATGGGGCATGAAATTGGGTTTATCAAGGGATATGGGAGGCGTATCTCAACCCTCAAATGACGGAAGCTATGTCTCCTCTCTATTTGAAGGACAATAAATATGATAATAACAAAAAATTGGTCAATGTTATAAAATATTATGCTTTTGGTTGAACATATGATTGATGTAATATGTGGTTGATAGGTTTCAGATAGCAAATTATCAATTGAGAAATCATTGCATACATCAAATTTTATGGGGATATTACGATATTATATTTGCAATTTGGTTAAATGATTTTAATTTTCTACTTGTTATAAATGTATTGCTCCAATGCATTTTTTTTTTAAATATTTATTTTTAATATAAATATGAATGGTAAATCATATAAATGTCATTATCATTTTAGTGTTCATAACTATCTCATTTTTATAAATAAATAATTCTATTATGTTCATAACAATAGATTTGATGTAGTAAATCTCTTTTAAAAAGTTTTTAGCCATAGTGTGATGTTCTTATTCTAAAGTATCTGGTTTTTTGGTATGAGAGTTAGTGTGGGCTTAATTCCATTGGAGGGCCCAAGATAATGATGAAAGAAATGTAATCTGTTTTCAAAATAGATTACCATGGGAAATTAGCTTTTCTTTCTTATTTTATTTTTTTTGAATGTTTTCTTTTTCCAAGAAAAGAATTGTGGTTTCTATTGTGAGGTGATTTGTTGAGTTGAGATTTATGTGGAAATATTTGGATCTAAATCCATGATCGGCTAAGCAGGAACGATATATTTTAGAGCTAGCCATTTTAAGGTTTAGAGTGAGATTCAATATGCAATATGTAGGTTGCATTAAAGGAGAAGACAACACACAATTTGAGAGAAAGCGAAAGCAATTGGAAGAGTGATTCTTGATTCCTCTAGTCCAAGTCCTACGTGTTTCAAGTATGGTATTGGTTTAATATTTATTTCATAAATCTATTTAAGAGTTTACATAGGTCTACTTGGACATGTAGTTGCTACATTCATTAGTTTTGTTTAGCTTCTAGCCTCAATAGTGGCTATGCTTGCTCCAATGGTAACACCCTAAAAATGATTATGATCCATTAAATAGATTCGAATATACCAATGAATGCTATTATTTCTAGTTCTTTCCATCATTCACTTTTTTGCATCATTAGTGTTTTGTAGTTATTGTAGCTATATGGATGGAGAGGAGTCTCTGTCAAAGTGATGATTAACATCGTTTATTTTAGAACAAAAAATAATTAACCATATTATGTAATTAGAGAGAATTGTTGTGAAGGTGAGTATTGATCATTGAAGGCGTACTTATTGCTCCACAAATGACCTAACAATTCAAATTTTTGTTCCTCTGAAATGTTGAATAATGTGGTTAAGATGTGTGTTGGGGTTGTATAAAAATTAAAGATACCAAAGCATTGTGATAACAATGACCAAGCTCCTACTTAAGCATGTTACTATGAATATGAATATGAATTTATTAAGGAAAGGTCTTGAGGCTCAAACCTAACTATGTATGCCCCTCTCCTCTTCTTCCTATTGGGTGTTTTCATCGCTTATAATGAAAAGGAAATTCTAGGGTTTCGAAATATAGCTACAATACTCAACAACTTAGCCCAACAAGGGTGTAAAAACTATGGATTTGGGGTTTATATGATGGATTCTAGAAAATTTTATATGGAAAAAACCTATATTAACAATTTCAAATGACAAGACCCCAATACACAAACCAAAATGCAACAGTTTGTTGTGTCTATATGCAATGAACTTTCTAATACACAGGTGCAGCAAGAAAGCACAAGAAATTTAAGTTTATGAGGGTTGCAAGTTTTTATGGGCACTCTTCTCAATCGCTAAAGATGAAACTAATAAAAGACAACATGAATTATGTTAGAGAAGAGAAACTTGGAACCTAAGAGTGATCGTGGTACAAGAAAACATCCAATATGTAGATGTGCAATGGATCCCCTGCAAACAAAACGTAATGACTATCCTCTGTTGTTCTAAGCATCTGAGTAGGACGAGAATATTGTTCGACGAAATTTTGGGAACCAATGCATGTATTTTTCACCCTCCATGTGATCCAAGCTGTCCTATAATTGAAATGATTTCTTTTTCAAATTTGGAATGTTGAAGCATAGAAAAAAAGTGATGTGCAACAAAAAAGGAAAGCACAACATTAACTTACAGTGGTAATATTATGATTGAAATCTTTGATTTGATCTAGAAACTAACTCAAAAAGACACCACTAATTTTCTTGAATGATGAGAGAATAATGACCCACTACTAAATTTCACTCATGACTTGGAGTATACATTACCCTAGACCTATTAAACCTAAACCCTTTTAAAAGTTTCACAACTTGAATTTATTTAGCAATCAAACTTTAGCATATCCTATTGACACTATGTCTTTATCTCTTTCAGATCATAGTAGCACTTTACAAATTGACCAAAATAATATAAAATACTAAGCTCTACTTTGATTACTATAAAATAGGACACTAACACATCGATCAAATTAAATTCTTTGGAAGGTGAGATTTGAAGCATATCTTTTAACTCTTGATGTGAATATTTTATCTCTCATTTGAATATGGCACGTAGGATGAATTTAATGATGAAGACAAGAATGTAATACTAAAAGGACTATCATATCATGATGTGGCTAAAGTGATACATTGTGTAACTACAAAAGAAATCATGGACAAGCTACATAGTTTTTATGGAAGAGAAAAGATTCATGATTTATAAATTGTTGGGAAACCTTATTGCATTATTGAAGAGAAAGAGAATCATAAAAAGAACTCCACATTCATAGTAGTAGATGATCAAATTTTAGCTCAAGAAGATAGTGAGAGTAGCCATGAGAGTAATGACATGAAAATCATTGATCTAAAGATACAACAGGAGGAAGTCATCAAGGCAAATGATAATTTTTGAAATCAACTGCAAGGTAGGGAAACCTATTGTGCAAGAATAGAAGATAAATTATACTCTTCGAGATGTGAGATTAGAAAGGGAAATAATCATCTAGCCAAGTATTAAAACTTGGAGAAAAAAACTAAAATTTTGGATGAAATCCTCAATAGTCAAAGATCTCCACTTATCAAAACTGGATTTCCCTTCCGAGGAAAATCATGCCTTGTGAAGGAAAATAAGAAAGTGGAGGACAACCATGTAGAAGACAATCACAAGTCCACCACCTTTGATGTCAAACAATGACCTAGGAAGCAAAATCATAAAAGGAAGCCAAAGAAGAAAACATATTATCAAGAGAAGCAAAGTAAATAAGATCATAATCACAACATGCATGAATTCAATAAGAGAAGGAAGAAACCAAGTATTCATGGTCCAAAAACTCAAAACACAAGGTATCCAAGTTTATTTTATGGATAATGTTTTTCTTGCAGTCATTATGGTTATCGTGCTAACTAATGTAAATTTTTTGAAGAAAATAAAGTTTGTTTGATAATCATTGTTTCAAGTGTGGAAAATATGGCTACAACTCTATAGCTTGTAGATATGTCAGGATTAAGCCAAAGAAAAGAGGAAACCCACCACTAAAGACAAATAAGGTATGGAGGAGAAAATATGAGTGGCAAAGATCTAGCTCTTGAAAGGATTTCAAGGAAGGATGCTTTGTTTTGAAGAAGGATAATCTACTTAGGGGGAGTATATCTTTTTCTTGTGCCAAATATGACATGGATTCAAGAGAAGACAAACCTGATAGGTGCATGCTATTAAAGGAGAAAATTTCAACTTTATGGATCTATTTATTTCATCTTCACAAGATCAGTATGAGGCATAGAAGGAGAGTGCATTATTCCAAGAGGAGTTCTACAAGGTTTGATGTATTGCATACCATTTTTATATTTTTGTTTTTTCTCGTGGTTGTTGATGGTTGCAACCATGTTGTGAGAAGATCATTTTTATATCTATGCACACTATTATAAGTTTATGAAGCATGAAATAGTTGCTGATATAGAAATGGAATGTTCTTAGGGTTAGTTTGATATGGATTTATTATATGCATGCATAACACTTATATCATGCATGTTTCTACACATTCCATGGAAAGATTGGTGATGGTTTGAGTAAATGTTATTACTCCATTGAAAACCCTACTAATTATGCCTTATTAGATAGTCATATTTCACATGAGGAAGGGTAATTGATGCATGCATGTTTCTTAGAGAGTTGTTGGTTGGTTTTGTGAGTTGTTCAAAGAAAATTGCTACATCATTCAGTACATTACTAAGTCCTTATGTTTTTGGTTGTAGTGTGGTTAAGATTCCATTGCATGTATATCCACATGAGTCATGTATCTCACATTGTATTATCATGAAGACATGTATCATATTTTCATTTGATATTGTAATAAGATTGAGATATTTTATTTCTTCCATGTCATGTAAAGCTGAGTCATGATCCAAGCAATCAAGTGTCTAGTGTTGAATCTTGCTCATGAGGATATTACCTTGAAGACTACCTCATGTATTTTTTTTATGATGGCAATTATGATTGTTGGTACACATATGATATCAAGAGAGTCTTGATGAAGTTTTTATTGCAAATTTATTACTTTCACGATGGTCATCTTATGCCTAGAGGTTGTGCTATAGAAACATGGTTGCATGGTTACTGTTACTGATTTTATTTTAGGGTTACTTGCATATGCAGCTCCTGCATTATTATTTTCATATAAGATTATTAAATTTGATTCATTGATGATATCACTACTCGTGATGCATGTGTTTTTCAGTCCTTGATAAAGCATGGTTGTGTTGATGGCGTATGTATGTGTTTTGTGATATGGTAGTTTCCTAGTGATTAGACGCTTGTTTTTGCTTTCTCTTTAGGTGGAGGTTATAGTGTTGATCGATCCATGCTACTTATTGCTATATGTTGATGGATTTTTGTTGCTATAAATTATTCTTGGATGCATATCATGTTGGTACTGCTAACTATTGATGTTGCAGATTGCTAGTTCATGATGCACTGACAAATCTTTGGAGAGAGTTACGTATACTCCTTTTGGCATGTGGTTATTCATTTTTAAATACTGATTATGGGTTTTTGTTTACATTATCATAACATTATACTTATGATGTAAAGCATTGCACTCTCATATTATGAGTCACGCATCATATTGTATCTATCGTCATGAGTTAAAATTGCTCTAAGAGAGAGAGGCTTGAGAGTCATGCTTGCCTTGTTTCAGCTAGTATATGTTATTTCTTGTAGCTAAGTGTGGGATTTCACATTAATTATGTAGCCATTTAATGCCATGTATCACTTTTGAGTCATTAGTGGAGTTATATTTCAGCTTTGAGGAAGCATTGTATAGTCATATTCTATCATTCTTGTAGCCATGTAATAAGCCTATTAGGCCTTGTACTTTCATTGTACATATTTTTTGGTTATAGTCATTAATTCTTTTGAGTAGCCTCATGCATGTGGCATGGAGGAAATGATTTTTGCATAAGTATTTTGTTCAGCAACTTGGGGAGAGAGTTGTAGCCTCTTCGACATCTTCAAGAGGAGTATATTCAGTGAGAAAAGACAAGATGATGGTATAATTGTTCACTTATCAGAGACAGAGAGGGAGATTGTTGATACCCACACTATGCTACCAATGCATATGATTTATTGTTTCTTAGAGATTATTGTTTCTAATGGTTATATGTATGTTATTGTTTCCTTGGTTGAGAGTGATGTTGATGTGGATGGAGTTACTGGTTATTTTTGTTGTTGTTGGTTATGATGTGTTGCTGATGCGTACAATATATTGATGGATATGCTATATTTTTGTTGGTTGAGCTGGATCACAGTGTTGTTCATATAGATGGTGCTATTGGCTACGTTTGTTTATAGTATAACTCTGTTAGGCTCTACTGCCATAATATGGAGATTTTTTTGTTAAGGTAGTTGGTGTCGTTGATTGAGTTTATTACTGCTACAATATCTATCTATCTGTCTATCTATCTATCTATTTTATATATATATATATATATATATTATATATATATATATATTATATATTATATATTATATATTTATATATATTTATATTTATATTTATATATTTACTGCTGCTGAGTTGACTGATGTTGTACCTATCAATGACGATGTCGATTACATGCTTGTTGCTATTATTGTTGGTTATGGTATGCTACTGCCTAGGAGGATGTTGTTGCTATTTGCCACACTATGTTATTAATGATGGATGTAACCTGGTGTTGTTTTATGATGGTGATAAAATTTATTTTATTACTGTTTCTCTTGAATTAGTAGAGTGTGTTGTTGCTTTAGGGGAGAATTCTACTGTTTTATGTTGTTATAAGAAGCGATTTAATTGTATTATGGTGAGGTCTACCTCATGCGAAGGGGAGATACTTTCCTTTCATTGGATAATCAGTACAATGATGCCATAATTGATGAGTTTTCTAGCCCTTTTCCATTGATGTCAAAGGGGGAGTGCATGAGGAGATCAATTTTAGAGGTCAATTTAGGTGGATTGTTCAGTTGCGGTTTCCATCAATTACAAAGTGGGAGATTGTTGGCATTGATGATGTAATTGTTGGATGCAGTGTTGTTGGTTGGCATTGATGTCAACCTAATTGCATGATGGCAACATGTGTTAAGGATGCAGTTATGGGATTAGTCATGAGTGTTAGTACTAGCATTATTCTTGTATTTGGCACTTGGTTTTGGATTGAGGTTGATTTCTATATGTTTGTGTGTGGTCCAAGTTGGCACTTGGTATTGACATTACAGGTATTGGTATTACCATGGTATTTTCCTATGGTATTGACTTGGAGATTACCATGGTATAGGGGTTCATGTTATTGAGATAACCATGGTATTTACCAGTGGTCTTGACTTGGATATTACCATTCTACAAGTGTCTGTAATATTTGCATAACCATGGCATTTACCCGTGGTATTGACTTGGATATTATCATGGTATATGTGTTCGTGATACTGGAATAACCATGGTATTTACCCATGGTATTGACTTGGATATTACCATGGTACAGGTGTCCATGGTATTGGCATAACCATGGTAGTTATGTGAGGTATTTATTTGGGGATTACCATTGTACAATGTATGTGGTACTATTGGGATAACCATGGTATTTTCCCATGGTATTGACATGGAGAAATTCTTTAAATACATGAGAAACTCTATCATTTTTTGGGTACATGGTGGACATATTAGAGAGTTAAGGTCTGTGTAGAGCCAAGAGCTTGAAAATTTATAGTAGGAAATATTCAAAGACACACGGTAGTATTCAAAGGATAGGAAGATGCATGGAGAGGCCAACATCGATGATTGAGTGGAATAGTTCAATTTGTTGGTAATGACAAAATTTCTAGTAGCTATAGAAGAGATAAATCTAAACTAGAATGTGTTAATCAGTGCTTGATAGCTGAGAAAAGTTTACAACATGTTACTATTAAAATTTTTTAAAGCTTGACGGTAGATAACATGATGAGATAATAGCTCTTTTGTTATATGATTGATTTATTTGTGTTTGCATGGGCATAGAATTGATATGCATGTTTGTAGTGGTATTCCATGGCTATTTTAAATTGCATGATTGAGTTTTTGGATCTAGATTATTTGTAGCTAATGTATTGTGGTAGTGTTAGTTGAGCATGGTGTATGAATGTGAGAGAGAGCTATGTGTTAAGTTGATTTGCAGCTAATGAATTTGCAAAGTTTTTGATGGTCCTAGCTATTGATGTTTTATTTAAGGAGAAAGTGTTGTCTTAAGAGTTTTTTATTATATTCTATGAAGATATTGCTATTGTGATATTCATGTTGAGCAGCTCAAGGGTTCTAGTTTGAAAATGCATGAAATGTGAACCACATAGAGAAGTGGAATGGGTGTTCTAGAAAAACAAGTGTTGAGAGAACATTTCTTCATAAGTCTAATAGGAGCTTGGTGAGGATCACTGATCATGGAGCCTTCCAGCGAATGGTGGTCCGTAGAGTCGTGAGATGGATATTAGATTTCCTTTCAGATAGTTTCCATTTTCTATTCTCTATGTAATGATTTTCTTGATAAGTAATAAAATATATTGAGCAGCGCATCAACAACAAGGATGATTTTCGAATCAGAGGGGGTTTTCCACTAGATATATTGTGTTCCAATGAGATGTGATGATTTTTGTCTCATTGTGCATGTTTACTTCATATGTTATGGATCTCATGTGTTGATTCTTGTTGAAGTTTCATGTTCATATCTTTTTCTTATTTGTTAATTTATGAATTGATTAATATATTGGAGAAATAATTTTAAAGTTTTGTAATTGTTATCACTATTCATTAACGCCCCCTCTCAATAGCAACCTTGGTTCCAACAACAGTAGAGTGGTAAGTAGTTGGTCCTAGCCCTTTATCATAGCAAGTGAAGATGAAGCAGTTAGGAGCTTATCGAATTTCCAAATCCTATCAAAGTGAAAACAATAATGAGGTGGCACCCCTAATCATATACCCTGGTTACAAGTTACTTAACCTAGGTTCCAAGTTTATTATTAGCCTGCCAAGTGTAAACTAAACTCCAGTCAACATCGTATTGACTAGAGAGGAGAGGATGACACACATCGAAAAATAAGTGGCATCACCATGTAAGTGACATGTGGCAAGACGGGTGGCATATATTATGTTGTGGTAGCATTAGAGTGCAACAAATGGTAAATTTGGTGTTTTTCAATAGTTAAATGAACAATTGGAAAGTGACATGTTGAAATACAATGGAAATTGATGTGGTAAATCTTCATGATCTACACCAAGGAACAATTTTAAAAGGGTTTTCAATATTAATGATTTTAAAAACTTTATATACTTTTATGAAGGTGGGGCCATTATCACTGCTCACTACCCAATGATCATGAGAAGAAGCATTGTGAATGGTGATAAGTGATCGAGCAATGACCGATAAGAATTAGACAAAAAACCATGAGGTGCGACACCATCAAACGATGTTCTTATCCATTAGCCATCACCCATCGACTGAGAAATAAAATGTGTTAACCAATGGCAAGAAGCGAGTGGTAATTAAAGATAGGGGTCATGCTCGAGACCACAAGGGATGTAGAAATAAAATAACATGGGATGTACTTAGTCATGCCATAGACAATAGATAATAGATAATATTTAATTGGTTATTTAATACACATTTATATATTTTTATACTAGCTTATCTAGTAATCTTTCATATATGAGTATTTATATAAACTTATTTTATTTAAATTACAAGAAGATGATGCATATTTATAAACATGGTAAACAAGTTAACTAATTTAATTTAACTAATTAATTATTTAATTATCGCATAATAATATCAATTTTTATATATAGTTTATTTAAGTTTAAATTGAAATGAGGATTGAGTTTAAAGTTTTTTATTTAGGTTCATGAAGTTAATTATTAGTGGATATATTTAGTTATATATATTAATATAAAAATAATTAAATCTAAAAAATTAATTAACTAAATAACATATTAAAAAATTTCCCCTAACTCTTCTTCCAATCAAATTTAGTTGTAGTTCAGTCAATTGTAGCCTTTTCCCTTCGTTAAAAGTAGTTGTTTCTTTCTAGTCGTTTGATTGATCAGTCTCTCTATTTCATTTGTTGCAATGTTTTGATTCTTCATGTTGTCATTAAAATGAACCGCACTTATTGGTTAAAAAACAAATAAATTTTGATGTAATTATCGACGAAAACATGTCTCATAATTTTTTTAATAATATTAATATGGATTAATATTATTCTTTATTAATATTTAACAATATTATTATTAATAATACTTATTAATATTTTTTTATTAATTAACGATATTTATATTAATAATGTTTATAATTAATATTTTAATAATATTTAATTAAAATATTCTATATTAATAAAACATTATAATAAATTTATTTTAAAAAATGGATTTAATGAGTCCAACATTATTAAATAATATTATAATGAAACACTTTATCCCAACTTAACACATCCATAATCCAAATTATATATATAAATAGAAAAGTAGTACATAAGCCAATATATATAAGAGTCGTATGTATAAATCAACCCATATATGAATAAGGGGAATACGTAATCCAGAATATACATGTAAACCATTTTAGTATATAAACTAATATAATTAAACCCAAACCCGTATCTAAACCCCACAAATTATACTGGAAAACAATGATATTATAAAATCACAATGTTTGTGGAACAATGCATACTCGCGGGGCAACCTGTACATATGATGTGCATCCCATATGGGGCTGGCTATGCATGCTGCGCACATGCCAGTGCACATCCACCGAAATATATAAATCCTGAGCATACATATAACTCGAGCGATTTCCGCTACATCACGGGTACCATAATATGAAAAATATAGTCTGTTCCTGGGGCGACAGGTGTAGCAAGTTCCTTATAAACCCAAAATTTTCTCAGCCGATTCAAATTTCCTGATCGGTCAATTCATACTCTCTCGTGCATTAGCCGTCTATCTGTGAATCAGACAAAACATCTTGTGAGCATATTCCTTCCTGAATAAATCTAGACCATACATTAAAAAAATCAACATCACCTCTTCCACCTTAGGTCGACATAGGAACACCTTGCGAGTTATCTAATGTTTTGTAATGGAAGATAAATGTATACATTATCTAATGCCTTGTAATATAAGATAAATTTGAAGTGCACAATCTATGGGGACATTGTTCTAATTTTCTTAATCAACATTATTTAAAATGGTACGGTACATTGGATACCCAGGACTTTGACATATTAATTTTTTTTAGTGTTTATATTAATAAATAATTTACCTTTCTATTGTAATGAAAATAGTTTAGTTAGGTACAGCCTGGTCAGATTTAAATTTTCTTTAATATAACTAGTATATATATATTTTTATTTTGGATCCACGAAGTTCAAAGAAATCAATTTTTTTTCCATTTTATAATATGTAAATATTATTTTGCATATTAGAATATTTGAGTGAAAA
>APFE031021609.1:0-28724 GCA_000404065.3 Pinus taeda
ACAATGCTTTTGGGCAATCCATGCAATCTTACAATTTCTTTAAAAAACAAGTTAGCAATGTGAGAAGCATCACTAGTTTTATAACAGGGAATAAAGTGTGCCATTTTTGAAAATCTATCTACTACAAAAAAGATTGAATCATACCCTCTCTGAGTTTTGGGCAATCCCAACACAAAATCCATGCTTATCATATCCCAAGGCCTATCTGGAATGGGCAATGAAATATATAATCCGGTATTCTGGCTTCTTCCTTTTGCATACTGGAAAACCTTACAATTTCTTACATGCTTCTCCACCTCAGATTTCATTCTTGGCCAGAAATAAAACCTGTTGAGCTGCTCCAAAGTCTTCTCTACACCAAAATGACCTGCAAGTCCTCCACTATGCTTTTCTTTGATTAAATTTCCCCTCATGGAACAGACTGGTATGCACAACTGATTTCTTCTGAACAATAAACCATCCTGTAGAAAATAATCCAGCCACTTACTCCTATCTGCCAAAACTGGATTCCTGCAAGCTTCAAATGCCTCTTTAAAATATGAATCATTTTCATATAACTCCTTGAGAAAATCAAAACCCATCACTTGGATTTGACTTTCCTGCAACAAAACATTCCTCCTACTTAAGGCATCTGCAACTTTGTTTGACTGTCCAGTTATATGCTTCAACACAAAATGAAAGCTTTGAAGATATTCCACCCATTTAGCATGTTTCTGGTTGAGCTTTGGTTGCTGCATGATAAAATGCAAAGCATGGTTATCTGAATAAAGAATAAATTCTTTTGACATCAAATAATGTCGCCACTTCTTCAATGCCTGCACAACTGCATAAAACTCCTTATCATAAGAAGAATATTTCCTTTTTGCATCATTTAGCTTTTCACTAAAATAAGCTATCGGTCTATCTTCTTGGCTCAAAACTCCTCCAATTGCTTCTGCGCTGGCATCACACTTAACTTGAAAGGTTTTGTTAAAATCAGGAAGAACCAAAACAGGCTTTTCAGTTACTTTCTTCTTTAACAGCTAAAAATTTCTCTCTGCTTCAACAGTCCACTTAAATGGTTGTTTGTCTTTCTTTATGGTCTCAATAATAGGTGCATTAATCTTACTAAAATTCTTAATGAATTTTCTGTAAAAACTAGCAAGACCATGAAAACTCCTTACCTCAAAAACACTTCTGGGTGAAGGCCACTCCACAATTGCTTTGATCTTTTCTGGATCCATCTTTAATCCTTCAGCTGAAATCACAAATCCCAAGTACACCAACTCTTCCTTCAGGAATAAACATTTCTTCAAGTTCAACAATAATTTTTCCTGTTGTAGCCTTTGCAGGACATAATTCAAATGCCTCAAGTGTTCCTCCTTAGACCTGCTATAGACTAATATATCGTCCAGATATAATATTACAAATTTACCAATGAATTCTTTAAGAACTTCATTCATAAGTCTCATGAATGTACTTGGTGCATTGGATAACCCAAAAGGCATCACTCTCCATTCATATAACCCCTCATTAGTCTTAAAAGCGGTTTTCCACTCATCCCCTTCTCTTATCCTTATTTGATGATACCCGCTTTTAAGATCTAATTTGGAAAAATATTTTGCACCAGACAAGCAATCCATTAAGTCTTCAATTCTGGGTAGCAGAAATCTGTACCTGATTGTGATCTTATTAATGGCTCTTGAATATGTACACATTCTACAGCCTCCATCTTTCTTTGGGCTCAGCACTGTTGGTACCGCACAAGGACTCAAGCTTTCCTTGATTAACGCCTTGTCAAGCAATTCTTGTACCTGTTTCTTAATTTCTTCATTTTCTGCAGGAGTCATTCTATATGTTGCTTTGTTAGGCAAGCTTGCTCCAGGAATTAAATCTATATGATGACTAATTCTTCGGATAGGCGGTAACTCATTAGGCAAGTCATCAACAATAATATCATAATAACTCTCCAACATTTCTTGAATTTCAATAGGTAAATCAGAAACTTTGGTAGAAGTCATGATTACCTTGGGCTTGCAAATTACAACATAGCTTACCTCACCTTCTTTCATCTGCTTCAAATACTCCTTTCCTCCAAGTAGCAGAGTTTTTGGATCTATCTTCTGTCCTGGTCCGCCTTCTTCTGGTAGTGGCAGTAATGTATGATTAACACCATCTTTCTCAAACTTGTAGGTGTTTCTTTTTTCATCATGCATGGCTCCTCTGTCATATTGCCAAGGTCTCCCCAGCAATATGTGACACACGTCCATAGGCATCACATCACAAACAACTTTATCCTTATACTTGCCCACTTGAAATTCTAATTCACACTGTTCACTTACCAGTAGTTGATGTCCTTTTTGTAACCATGACACCTTATACGGTGTTGGATGCCTCCTTGTTTTCAGCTTCAATTTCTCCACTACTTCTATAGAAACCAAGTTGTCAGTGCTGCCACTATCAATGATCATCTGGCAACATTTCCCTTCAACTTTGCATATTGTCCTGAACAAAGTTTTCCTTTGCGGCAGTTCAGTCACCTCCTTTGCTGATTTAATCAAAACTTTGTTAAGTACCAGAGATTCTCCTTTCTCTGGTGTGTTCTCTTCTTCTGGTACTACTGTAACTGGTGTCTCTCCCTCAGCTGGAGCAACAATTGCATTTCTCTGTCTTACTTCTGCATTCTCTGGACATTCAAAAGCTCTGTGTCCCGGTTTGTTACACCTGTAACATCTTATTTCTTTGCCTCTTCCTCTGTCTCCTCTTCCTTTGTAAAAACTCCCTCTGCCTCTTGCATCACCTCCTCTGGATGCATGCGGGGTTGAGCTACTGCTAGCTCCATCTTTAGGTGCTGTAGACCTTCCTCTACCACCTTGACTTCCTTTCCCTCTGAAAGTCCCTCTCCCCCTGGCAGACTGCTTCCTCATGAGTTTTTCTTCAGCCTTCAGTGCTATCTGATAGGCTTCCTCTACTGTTTTTGGAGACAGTAGACTTATTTCATCCTGAATGTCCATTCTGAGGCCATTCATATATCTAGCCACTCTCTCAGCTGTGTCTTGGGCTTCTCCAGCTCTTATACTCACCTTATAGAACTCTTCTGTATACTCTTTTACTGTCAAAGCTCTCTGCCTGAGATTTTGCATTTGCCTAAACAATGTCTGTTGATAGTTAATGGGTAGAAATTTACCTTTAAGCTTTGCTTCCATCCTGCTCCAATTCTTGATTGGCTGCTTGCCCTGTCTTCTCCTTTCCGCATGTACACCATCCCACCAGAGCGCTGCATGGCCTACTAACTTGGTGACAGCAAACTTTACTTTCTTCTCCTCTTCCATTTCTTCATAATCGAAGAATTTCTCCATGCTGTTAATCCAGTCAATCAGCTCCTCTGGATTTAGTCCTCCTTGATATACTGGTACTAACTGGTTGCATGGCCTGGCTGTGGCTTTCATCACTGACTGAAAGATCTTCATCTCAGGAGGAATCTCTGCTGCTTCCTCTTCAGTATCTTCAGCTTCGAGTTCACTTACGTCTCCATCATCTATATTCCTACCGGAGGTTAGTGCATCCAACCTAGCTCGCAGCTCCTCTACATCTTCTCTCAATTCGACATCTCCAGCATGCCGTCCTCTTCCACCACGTCCACGTCCTCGTCCTCTTCCAACCCTGAAAGCCATCCTTCTACTGCTCCTGAGATTTACTTCACTACCAATTGCTGGCTCTGATACCACAAATGATGGACTGCTTGCCGGTTCTAAAGACAATCTTCCAAATCTGGTTGCTATATCTTCTATGTCTTCAATTTGTTCCTTTGCCAATTCCTGGAGATCCTCAGTCATGAACTCCCTCTCCAGCAATATATATATAATGCTTTGTAGATCTGTCCCAATGTTAAAGGAACGGTATATAAATATTATGCGCACAACTCTCTTTTTTCACAAATATATGAATGTGGGTATAATACTCCAGGCAACGGTGGCGCACAGCCTTTCCACGGGTTTTTCACAATTTCATAGGACTTGCAACAAACACAGCTTCTTTTAAAATTATAACTACACCATACCATATTCCAAACAAACATTGTATTTATCTATTGAAGAACAACGCATTGGTTTCTGAAGGCTGCGCACGGCTCTTGGACCACACTACAACTCAAACCATTAACAAATCAATTTCAATGGCCGCGTATTACACTATGGAGGACAACGCACTGTGTGGGCAGCGTGTAGCAGATTTTATGGACTGCGCACAACGTGAAATTGTAAAGATAGAGCATTTACAGGAAAGCAGTCTCAAATTCAAAACTCAACAATCAAAAACCCGACAGTATGCATACGACATTCAATTATTTTTTACAGTCATCTACACATCGAATGGCACCGCCTATTCCTGAAAAAAACACATCTAATTTGTCTTTATTCAATCAATACATTATGAACAGCGCGGGTTCCTTCTTTTACCCAGCTAAAACAAAATTTTCTTCCCAGGTCCGCGCCCCTCTTCCTGTACCAAGACATTTTTTTTTTCATACATAAAAGAAATTTCTAATTCTACTCTTGCCTGAAAAGAAACCTTCCCTACTTAGCAGATGAGTTTTCCATCTTTTTCTTTCCTATCTCTAGCTGCCTTATTACAAAAGCAATTACATTTAGAAAGTAGCAATACCTAAAAAATCTTAGCTTTTCCTTGTTTTTTCTCACTACTAATCTAATCTGCCTTATTCTATCTAGAAAAGATGGCATATTCTATTTCTAAATTTAACTAAAAAAACATGGGAAACAACAGGCTAAGGATCCCACTCCTTGCCTGTAGACTTTTTGATTTTTTTATGGAATAAATCAGAAGAATTTTCCTCTGAATCAGATGCTCCTGCATCAGTTACAAAATAGTAGAACATAAATCATAAAACAAACAAACAATATAGTAATAAAATTAATTGAAATTATTAATATAGTAATAACATGAATTAAAATTATTAATGCAGTAATAACATTGATTAAAATTATTAATATAGGAATAACATGAATTCAATGATGATAATAATTAGTATAATAGTGTTACAAAATATTGTTACAAAATAGTAAAACATAAGACATAAAACAAACAAACTGTATAGTAATAACATGAATTAAAATCATTAATATAGTAATAACATGAGTTAAATAATGATAATGATTAGTATAACTGTGTTACAAAATAGTAAAACATAAAACATAAAAAAAACAAACAATATAGTAATAACATGAATTAGGTAATGATAATGATTAGTATAATAGTGGAATTGAAAAAATGAAAGGAAAATAGAGGGATTTCGGGGATATCGGGAGCGATGGCGGACCTGAGGCGATGGTGCGGTTAGGGTTTCTGTGAACAGGGTAGCAGAATCACGGAGGGGTAAGGAGGCCCGGGAGGAGAGAGGAATATTCAATCAAATGCGGGCGAAGATTTGCAAGGGTAAACACAAAAGTGGGAGGGAGAAAGAAATCGGGTGGGGCTGAAGGGATCAATGGACGGAAATTAGGGGAGGGGAGAGATCCCCTCCTCCAGTAACGTGGTAGCAGGAGAAACCAGTTGAGGAGGGAAGCAAGGAATGCAGAAAGAGAATGACAGAGACATACCAGTGCTGGGGAACCGATGGCAAGCAAGAATGGGAAACAGGTGCTTACCTAGGGCACAGAAAAAACCAAGGTACGTAATCCCAAACAATAAACTGGAAGATTACTGCTGCTATATGAAATATCATGCATTCATCTGTAAGTTTATAGGGTTTTGGCCATCTGAAAAGGATCTAACAAAATGGATTCAACTAAGGTGGAAGCCAAAAGGACATATAGACCTAAAACTAGGAGCAAAGGGCTTTTTTACACTCATTTTTGCAAACCTAGAAGACAAGGAGAGAAGTTTTGAAGAGGGGCCATACTTCATGCACAATGCTGGACTATTTATGAGACATTGGGAGGACAGATACAACCTAGATGCTGAGAAACTACTGGCAGCACCCATATGGGTCAGATTGTATGGGTTACCAACGGAATTTTGGGACCCTGATATATTGGAAGGGATTGGAAACTCGATCGGAGCTTTTGTCAAAGTGGCAGAGTCAACCAAAAGGGGGAAGTACACATCCTACGCTAGGATATGTGTGTACATGAACATAGCAGAACCCTTGCCGGAATATATAGAAGTGGAATACCATGATGAAATATGGAAGCAGCCAATAGATTATGAGCATATTCCCTTCAGGTGCAGAAGGTGCCACGAGTACGGACATCTATACAGACAGTGCCCACAGAATAGAGAGGGGGAAGCAACAAGAATTATGGAGGAAGAAAAAAGGAAAGTAGAAGGATCGGATATACGCGAAAATGGTTTCAAGGAAGTTCAGAGAAGGCAAAAACCAAGGCAGGAGGGAACGAGAGGACAACCAAAGGAAAAGAATATACCAGTTGAAAACCAGAACAAGTTTCAGGTCCTTCAGGATGAGGAAGAAGAAATTGAAGGTGGAAAGAAGGCAGAAGAGGATGATGAAAATGCACCAAAGGAAATCATAATCGAAACAATAGGAAAAAGTATAAGCCAGAACAGAGAAGGAGAAGTAGAGATGGGTGAAAGCCAGGAGAACATAGTGGAACAAATGCAGAGGGAATCAGAGAATCGAAAAGATAATGGGGCCGAAGAGGAAAGAATAATGAAGAAACTGCTTCAAGAATGGAAGAACTTAGATGAAAGATTCATACCGGAATCACAGAAACAACAATATAAGGAAGCCTTCCAGAAATACAAAGAGAATAAGGGCAGTATTCCAGAGATCGGAATAGATCAAACAGGATCATAGGGAAATCAAAACCTGGGAATGGACGGTAATGGAAAAGGGGGCAAGAACAGAGGCAGACAAACAATAAATGAAACGATTCAAGCAGTGGGAGAAACACTAGTCAATTCAGGTAGAGTGATACCTCTATCAGAGGTATTTCAACAACTATCAAAAAGTTATAAATGATAATTACAAGTTGGAATATTAGGGGGCTCAACAGTAAGGGCAAGTAGAGATATTTAAAGGAGAGATTGAAGAAGGACAAACCCAGCATAATGTTAATTCAGGAAACAAAAATGAACCAGCAATAGCTGCAAGAAATAATGAAAAGGATGAGACCTGAATATGAGGTAATGGCTCAAGATGCGGTCGGTTCAGCCGGGGGCCTAGCAATTATATGGAATCCTGAGGAAGTAATTTTTGAGAACTGGATTAGCCTCCCTAGAATATTAACAGGCATGTTTAGGTTGACAGGAATGGAGGAAAGAATTCTTATTTCAGGGGTTTATGGCCCCCACTTACCCAGGGAACGGAAGGATTTCCTAAAGAACATGCAGGTAATAAGACCAATCATCCCTGGTAACCTATGGATAATAGGAGGAGATTTTAACTTGATTCACGATCTAGGAGAAAAGAAAGGAGGTATAAGATGACTAGATCATAGCATGGAGGAGTTTAATGAGGTAATAACAGAACATAGACTATTTGATATTCCCACAACTAATGGTGTCTTTACATGGAATAATAGGAGGGGAGGAAAAAGCCAGATAGCCTCGAGATTATATAGGTTCCTATTATCTGAACAAATATTGAACCGAGATGTATTCATAGAAACGAAAATCCTTCCAGGGCTAGGGTCGGACCATTGGCCGATCCGACTAGAAATTGATATCAAGAAAAACAATGGTAAGAAACCATTTAGATTTAAGGCTTTCTGGCTCATAAATCCCGAATTCTTACGAAAAATGGAAGAATGGTGGACTCAGAGCAGAGTTAAAGGGAAAGGAAAAATGCATACCATTCAATTGAAGCTCAAGGAAATTAAATGTAAAATTAAAAAGTGGAACAAAGAGGAGTTTGGGAACATCATGGAGGAAAAACAAAAATTAGAGAAAGAAATGGAGGATATCCAACAGAGAATAATTTTGGAAGGAAGGGATGAAGAGAGGAGTAAGGAGGAGGGCAGAATAATTAACCAACTGGAAGAGAGGAGAAAACAGGAGGAGATTTTGTGGAGGCAAAAGTCAAGGATTAAATGGTTGCGCGAGGGTGAGAGGAATACAAAAATTTTTCATCAAGCGATGATACAAAACAGACAAAGGAATCAGATCTTTTCAATTAAAAATGTGGAGGGGGAATGGGTAATAGAACAGGGAGGAATTGAAAAAGTCCTAGTGGATTACCATAAAGAAATTCTCACTGAACCACAGGAGGCACGAGGAGAAGCAATAGAATATATCTGCAAGGAAATACCAAGACTCATAACAAATGAACAGAACAAGGCTCTGATGAGGGAAACAACTATGGAAGAGGTTGAGGAAGTTGTTATGAATATGAAAAAAGGCAAGGCTCCAGGGCCCGATGGGTATACAATAGAATTCTACCAGGCAGGCTGGCACTTCTTAGGACAGGAAATCTTAGAAGCAGTCGAGGAATCAAGAATGAAGCAAAAGATCTGGCCAGGTATTAACTCGACCTTTCTAACCCTGATCCCTAAAAGTAATAAGTCGGAGGATGAACAAGGATTTCGCCCAATAGCACTATGCAATGTCATTTATAAGATTATAGCTACCCTGATAGCGAAAATATTAAATCCTTTACTCCCGAATATCATCTCACCCGAACAAACTGGCTTTATCGAGGGACGACAAATACTTGATGGACTAGTAGTTACACAGGAGATGATTCATTCCCTAAATCAGAAGAAGCAGCGAGGAATGATGATGAAACTAGATCTATCAAAGGCCTATGACCGCTTGAGCTGGAGATACCTTTGAATTGTGCTTGAAGCATTTGATTTCGAAAAGAGATGGATTGAATGGGTCTACAGCATGATCTCAACGCCGATCTTCTCAATACTGGTAAATGGTATCCCATCGAATACCTTTAATGCAACAAGGGGAATAAGACAAGGAGATCCAATCTCTCCTTTTCTATTCATAATGGCAGCTGAAGGGCTAGGGAGAGTTATCAAAAGAGAGCAAAGGGAAAAGAGAATTAAAGGCTTAGAACCATGGGGAAACAATTTGGCAATAACACATCAGCAATTTGTAGACGACATAATGCTATTTGGAGAGGTTTCTATAAAAGAGGTAAGGAATATCAAAAGAGTACTTGAAATTTTCATGGAGGCTTCGGGAATGGAGATAAATAAATAAAAATCATGTACATTTATATTTAACACCCCTGATTCTATCAAGGCCCATCTTACCAGAACTTTAGGCTTCAGACAAGGGGATCTCCCAACCAAGTATCTAGGGAACCAGTTGGACATAAACCCTACCCGGATGAAAAAATGGCAGGGTGTAATAGATAAAATAAAGAACCGACTGGCAAGCTGGCCATTTAGATCCTTGAACATAGCCAGTAGAATAGTCCTGCTAAAATCGGTCCTACAATCGATCCCTATCTACCCTCTGTCCATCAAAGCAACGTCCAAAGGAGTGTGCACAAAATTGAAAGAAATATTTGGGAAGTTTTTATGGGAGGGACCTAAACAACAGAGGAAATGGGCCTTAGTCTCATGGAAAAACCTGGTGAAAAGAAAAGAGGAAGGAGGATTAGGTATAAGGGATCCGGAAATGCTGAATAAGATACTAGGAGCTAAATTATGGTGGAGATGGGTATAAGGAGGAAATGATGTGTGGAAAAAAATTAGGGTAAAAAAATATAACATGCCGGACTCAATAGAGGGCAGACTGAGAATTGAAGAAGTCCCAAAAGATTCCTCTATATGGGAATTGGAAAGTCTGAACAGAGACGTGGTCAACAAACATGCTTTTTGGGAAATCCGTGAAGGAAGCAGTGCCAAATTTTGGGAGGATAGGTGGCAGCAGAGAGATAAACTGTCAGAGATACAAACCCTACAAGAAACTCAACAGAAGCGAAGAGGGCAGGTATGGAGTATGTTAGGGATTATTGGAAAAATGAAAAGAACAATGGAAAATGGAGGACTTGGAGGAAACCAGAGGAATGGTTTGAAAATATAAACCAAGAACTGGAGAAAATTTACACTAAAGAAGTAGATTTGAGAAAAATTAAAACTCGACCAGGTATGGACATTCTCAGGTGGGGAAGATCAATGAAAGGAACTTTTACAGTAGAATAAGCCTATTACATAACAACAAAACAAGAAAGGGAGGATGGAGCAATGGATTGGAGAATAATATGGGAAGGAAAGTGGTGGCCAAAAATCACAATATTCGCATGGCTGGTTAGTAAGAGTCGGATTCTAACCTGGGATAAAATCCAAAAGAGAGGCTATTATGGGCCCTCGAGATGTAGTCTATGCAACAGAGAATAGGAAAATCAACAGCATATATTAAACAAATGCCTTTATGCAAGAAACTTATGGGAGAGGATCAGAGCACTTTTCGGGAAGATAATGAGAGATCCAAGCAGCATTCAGAACACCATAATGCAATGGGGCAAAGGACAATTTCACAGCAGAGTAATAAGAAGAATATGGAAATTATCGGTAGGCTTCGTAATATGATTCCTTTGGAAAGAACGTAACAGGAGGATCTTCAGGGGCCAAAGTTGTCAACCTGAAAGAATTTGGGAGGAGGATTGAAAATCGATCAAAGAAATAGTTATATCTGAGACATGGGAAGAGGAGGACTGGAGAATGAACCAAGAGGAAGGAGGAATAGTTTCCAACTTAAAGATGGAATTTAGTATGATTTAGCCCATAAAAGAGAATAGGAGTGGCCCTCAAATACAAAGTCCCAACCAATTCAGATATCCAGGAGAGCATTTCATAGAACTGAACTTTGATGGGGCGTCTAAAGGTAACCCTGGACCAGCAGGCCTAGGAGGTATCTTCAGACGCAACGGGAACATGGCTGCGGACCTTTTGGCTAATTGGAGGAGTAAAGAGCCGACCAGAAGTTTGGACAGGAGCTGGCCATCATTGGAAGCGTATCAAAGCTGGGGAGAACTAAAAAACATAATAACCCAGGATCATAATGAAGCAGTCACAGTTTGAAGGAGCGAGGACAAGACTCCCGATCGGGATGAGCAAGGTGGCAATTCGGGCAATTAATGCTCGACAGTGTGGCATGCAGGTAAGAACAGGCGGGGTTCAGGGAATGATTACCATGGGCAAATGGATCGGGGAGACGGATCTCCTCTCAAGGTGAAGGGACGGCAAGGTACAGACAGAGGTCGGTAGATCCGTCAGTATGTCAGAGAAGAGAGAGGGGAATGATGGCATGGGAGAACGGGACAACATAGTGGAAAGGGAGGTAAGCTATAAGCGAAGAAGGAGGGGAGGCATAAGGGAGAAAGTTTGGCGAAGAGGAACGAGGAAAATTGCATGCAGAGGAACGGGTGAGGGTGGCGACAATTTGTCGTATACAGTCGGGGGAGAGGGAGAATTCAGGAGACGAATCGAAAGAATAGGGACGCAGAGAAGGAAACAAAGACGCAAGGAAAGAATGGCGGCAGATGGTAGTATGACTGCAGGCAGATGAATGAGGAGCAGGGTAGGAGAAGGGAACCAGGGACGAGGAAACCAGGATGTGAAGGGTAAAGGAATAATGGAGGGGGATACAGAACAATTTTTCATACCTGTGTATGATGATTCAGAGAGCAGGAGCGAAGATGTCGAAGTG
The DNA here is from genome assembly GCA_000404065.3 of Pinus taeda. NCBI lineage: Eukaryota > Viridiplantae > Streptophyta > Pinopsida > Pinales > Pinaceae > Pinus > Pinus taeda. The sequence continues at coordinate 11,626 of APFE031021609.1, forward strand.
GAAAAGGCGAAGGACGAACAGGGGACTAGAAAACACGGATGGAATGGGAGAAACGCGAGGAGCAAGACCATGAAGCGAGGAACAGAGGAAGCCGGAGGAATTCAGGATCGAGAAGCTGAGGAAGAGAGTGGAAGATGGATTAGAGGGCGAGGTCGATGAGGCAGGGGAGGCCAGAGGAGACGGGGAGTAGCAGAGGGAAGAAGCAGGCGAGGACAATGCTGCAGAGAAGGCACGGTGGAAGACGGGGAGACCAGCGTAGAAGGGGCAAGTAGGAAGGGAAGAAAAACTATTGGGAAGAAATTATAGGTAGCTGAGAGAGCCTATAGTGAGAAGAAAAACCTGAAAATCAGAAGGATAATTGAGCATTGGGAGGAGGAGGCAATACAGGCCGAGTCTGAGGAGGAAATGGAGGATTGGGTGTATCTTCTGCCGGATCCAGGACATACCCGTGGTCGTATGACATTATATAAACAATCTCTGCATGTATATTGGGTAATGAAGAGGCTTATGGCCAAGGCTATGGAGCAGATAGCCTTGGAAATGGCAGAATTATCACAGGGGATCCCAAATCTGAAAAAGGAGCCGAGGAACATTCAAATCACCCTACTCATGCAGGATAAGAGGCTGGAAGAAATTCAGCAACAGCTAGAGGCGAGTGGCTTGGTAATCAAGAAGGAGAAGGAGCAGCAAGAAGATGCAGGGAACCAGTGAAGAAAAGTCATGTTTTTTGAGTTTTTAAAAAGTGTAGTTCTTAGTTTTCATTAGTTATGTGTAGGATATCTGTTAATTTTTATTTGCAATCATATGACAATAGTTGCGGATATAAGGCTGATGTATATAAAGCATGGAAAGATAGACTGAAAACTTTCTATTTTTGGTTAGCTGTTAAAAACTACAGGTGGTCAAGAAACCCGGTTTCCCCTCAGGGCGGGTTGAGACCACCTTAAGATTGTAGTGGTTTCAACTTTGTTAATAGAAAATGGTAACTCCTCAGCTTACAAAAAAAATGATTAGTATAATAGTGATACAAAATAGTAAAACATAAAACATAAAACAAATAAACAATATAATAATAACATGAATTAAATAATGATAATTATTAGTATAATAGTGTTACAAAATAGTAAAGCATAAAACATAATATATATAGTAATAGTAAAGACATAAAGAGACATAATATATATAGTAATAACATGAATTAAAATTATTAATATAGTAATAATATGAATTAAATAATGATAATGATAATTATAATAGCGTTACGAAATTGAGTTACAAAATAGGTTAACATAAAAGATAAAACAAACAAAGAATATAGTAATAACATGAATTAAATAATGATAATTATTAGTGTAATAGTGTTACAAAATAGTAAAACATAAAAAAAACAAACTATATAGTAATAACATGAATTTAATAATGTTAATGATTAGTATAATAGTGTCCACATGGGGTAGCTCAAGTGGCAGTGTCCGTGGAAATGAAGTCTTACCGAACCGGAAGTCTTGGGTTCAAATCTTGGGCTACCCCTCCCCTGTAGCGGGGTGTGTAATGGACATGAAAATAGGAGAGTCCTACCAAAGCTTACAAAAAAAACAAAAAATGATTAGTATAATAGTGCTACAAAATAGTGAAACATAAAACAAACAAACAATGTAGTAAATACATGAAATAAAATTATTAATATAGTAATAACATGAATTAAATAATGATAATGATGAGTATAATAGTGTTAAAAATAATGTTGCAAGTAGTAAAACATAAAATATAAAACAAACAAACAATATAGTAATAATATGAATTAAAATTATTAATATAGCAATAACATACATTAAATAATGGTAATGATTCGTATAATAGTGTTACAAAATACTAAATCATAAAACATAAAACAAACAAAGAATATAGTAATAACATGAATTAAATAATGTTAATGATTAGTATAATAGTGTTACAAAATAGTAAAACATAAAACATAAAACAAACAAATTGTATTGTAATAACATGAAATAAAATTATTAATATAGTAATAACATGAGTTAAAGAATGATAATGATTAGTATAATTGTGCTACAAAATAGTGTTACAAAATAGTAAAACATAAAACATAAAACAAACAAACAATATAGTAATAACATGAATTAAATAATTATAATGATTAGTATAATTATGTTACAAAATAGTGTTACAATATAGTAAAACATAAAACATAAAGCAAACAAACAATACAGTAATAACATGAATTAAATAATTATAATGATTAGTATAATAGTGTTACAAAATAGTGCTATAATATAGTAAAAAATAAAACATAAAACAAACAAACAATATAGTAATAACATGAATTAAAATTATAAATATAGTAATAACATGAGTTAAATAATGATAATGATTAGTATAATAGTGTTACAAAATAGCGTTCCAAATTGTAAAACATAAAACAAACAAACAAACAAACAATATAGTAATAATATGAATTAAAATTATTAATATAGTAATAACATAAATTAAATAGTGATAATGATTAGCATAATACTGTTGAAGGGACAATGTCTCTTATAAGAGAAATTGGACCACTTTGAATGGATACTGCTTGTATGAATAAGCATGTCCACTGTGACATTAGGTTGCCTCCATCACTAGGAACTAGACTGTAGCATCCTGCCGCTGTAAATTCATATGATTTGTAATGGTAGTTAGTCAGCAAGTGAAAGTGGAACATCAACATCCCACTAGGTTACCACCCCTTGCCTATTCGTGAATGGAAGCAGGAAACAATCACGTCGGACTTTATTATAGGTCTGGCCAGAACCAAGAAGAAAAATGACCCTATTATGGTTGTAGTTGACAAATTAAAAAAGACCTTTTATTTTATACCAATTAAATCCACCTATAAATCTATTCAAATTTCTTATATATTTATGAAATAAATATTCAGGTTACATGGGATACCCAAAGTGGTAATATCTAATTGGGATTTCAAGTTTACATCTTCATTTTGGAAGAATCTTTTCTCTAGTTTGGGTACACAAATTGAATTTAGCATAGTATCACCCTCAAAAGGATGGGTAGACTGAGGGATCCAACCAGGTATTGGAAATTATGTTAAGAATGCTTGTGATGCAACATTCAAGTAAATGGAAGGATTACCTCCATTTGATTGAATTTTATTATAACAATGGATACCATGACTCCTTAGGAATGATCCACTTTGAGGTATTGTATGGGAGGAAATGTAGGATACCCATGGACTAGGGCAGCCTTGTCAACAAATTGGCATTAGGTCCTGACATGCTAACCGAAATGGAGCAAACAGTTGAAAAGGTTGGTCATGATTTGAAAGATTCTATGAATAGGTAAAAAGCTTATATAGATAACAAAATAATCTACAAAGAATTTAAGTAAGAGGATCATGTATATTTACGAATCAAGATAATGAAATGCACTCTATAGTGGAGCAGATGTGCTAAATTAGCACCTCGGTACTGTGGTTCCTTTCAAATATTGGAATGAATTGGGCCAATAGCATACAAAATTTTGCTACCAAGCCATATCCACATTCACAAAGTCTTTCATGTCTCTCTACTAAAAAAGTATTTGTACTATTCTAAGCATATAATTAACTGGGACAATGTACAAGTAATTTAAGTAGTGAATTAAATTCGTGTGCATACAAATATGTATATATATATATGTATCAAGTTTCAAAATAAAATGATAATAATTCATCATGGTGGGCAGGTTGAACCAGAAGGAAAATTCCTAGAAGATCCTCTTTGTATTCTCTATCACAGAGAAACAACATTACATAGACGAGTCATCACCTAGGTTAAAGTGTAATGGAAGCACTATGGCCAAGGGGAGGCTACCTTGGAAGACGAGGATATTATCTGTAAGGCTTATCATGCTTTATTTTTATGAGTTATAATGAACACTAGGGATGGTGTTCCTCATAAGAGGGGTTATATGTGACACCCTGAATGACATTTACATGTTATAGTACTGATTATTGTTTTACTTTTATATTTCATTGTCATATTATGTTCCAACAGAAACATCAAGGAAATCATGACTAAATTTGCCAAGTGACTTTAGAATGATATCTGAAATAAATAGATATATTTCTAGAAACAAAAATTTGGTTACATAAACCTCCTAAGACAGTTATTGGTTGTTACACACCCTTTCCCCCAAGAGGAGAGATTCGAGAAGGCCTTGGGAAAGAAAAGGAAGGGGATTGAGAAGGCAAGAAATGCCAAGTAATAAAGAGAACCTCCTTGAGCTAGGTGAAACAAACCAGTGGGAGCCTTGGACACAACCCAAGAAGGTTAAAAAATCGAAACCGAACTATAGTCATGAGGATTCAAAGTTACTCAATCCACCTAGTGTATGCTAGTGTTTAGAGAAGAAGAGATCAGGGGAGGCTTTGGAAATCATAGCCAGACTCATGGTTGGATGGAGAGATCTTCTAAGAAACAAAAAACTAACTAAACGAAAGGAAACGTATAAGTATCTAAGTATTTTTTTAGAATTTCTTCAAATTGCTTATGCAGGTTGTGAATATGGGATAAAGATCAAACAGAGAGAATTGTTCTACCTTTTATTCTTAAAAAGAAGAAAAATTGTAGAACATGACTCTGGATAGACCATAACAACCAAGTCATTCATGAACCTGAAGTTTTGTTTTACTTTTATAGCCTATTCCTCTACTAGAATTTACAAACGTATAGATTATAGACTTTGAGAGAAATATACAGGCGTCTTAAACTGAAATAAGAAATACATGTATGATAATGATGAATTAGAACATAAAACATAAAACAAACAAACAATATAGTAATAACATGAATTGAAATTACTAATATAGTGATAACATAAATTTAATAATGATAATGATTAGTATAATAGTGTTACAAAATAGTAAAACATAAAACATAAAAAGAAACAAACAATATAGTAATAACAATTATTAAATAATAATAATGATTAGTGTAATAGTTTTACAATATAGTAAAACATAAAACATAAAACAAAAAACAATATAGTAATAACACGAATTAAAATTATTAATATAATAATCACATGAATTAGATAATGATAATGATTAGTCTAACAATGTTACAAAATAGTAAAACAAAAAGCCTTTGATTTAAGTGTTAGACGATGAAAATAATCTCATCCATCCAATTGATTAGACTGGTATACGATGAGACCCTGCAGATAGAACGTCTCTGGGTAGATGAAATGAAAAGAACAGTGCGCCATTCCCAATGCCTGTATTTCTCTTAAAGAATTTTAATTCGTTGCGTATCCTTTTCTGGAGTCGCCCGAGTTGAAATCGCTCGAGAGAGAATTTGCTGAGAGTCGTAGAGTCCGCTCTGAGATAATCGAGACCATAAGAGCCACAAGGGTAACTAAAATAAACTAACCTTCATTTGTTTTAAATTTTCAGCCTTTTGCATTTTGAATCCAATTATAATAGTTAGATTGCAACCTACTGTGTTTAAATTTCTTTTTCATTAGGGTTTTATTCTTCATATACATATACAATAGTTAGAATGGAAGTTAGAGGATTCAATTCTGTTTCTTCAGGGTTTGGTGGAGAACAATGTGAGCGTCGAAGGGGCGAGTTACGGAAATCGAACCCCTGATCTCTCCCGGGCTGAAAATAATGGCGGATTCAATGGCGATATGCGGGAGCTTGTAGATTTGCTCTCCAAACTGAATCCTTTAGCCGAGGAGTTCATTCCTCAGCCTCACAGGTCGCCTTCTTTTATTTTTAATGGCAATGGCAGCTTCGCTAATAACGGCAGGAGGGTAAGATTTGTATATCATTTTCGTCTTTGATCTGCATGGAATTTTGCATTGCAATTTCTGAGTGATGTTTAATGTTAAAAAAAAACAAGTGCGAGGGTAGTTAATACTAGGTACTGAAAAATTTAAAAATTTAAAGAGGGTGTTTTAATTTTACATTCACAGCGCTTCTCACTGTATTTCCTGGGTGATTTTGATGGTATTTAGATGCCTTATAAGTCAGGGTAGTTCTAGTTTTCTAGAAGTAAAATTTTCAGAAAAGAAATTCACATTCACAATAATTGTGAAACAATAACGGCTTATAAAGTGCTACATGTATCAAAAGCTTCAACTTTCTCCAAGTTGGCTATGGGGAGGTATAGTCGGTCATTTTGGGACTAATATCACTTAAACATGCTTGCGTGTTTCGTTTGTTCCCTTGTTGTCTATGTGATGTCTGCTTGATCTGTAATTTTACTGAAAATCAAAATGGCATATCTCATAAATTTGCAAGCTTACATTGCAACATTGCTGAAAATCAAAATGACATATTCCTGGTTGAGGATTTGATTCACTAGTCGCCAACATAACGAACTCCTGCATTTTCAAACTCGTAAAGATCAAAATGGGACAACCCTTGTTAAGGATTTCGTATGTGGCTAATATGATTATCTCCTAAATTCACAAGCATTTTGTAAAACTCAAAGTATTTCATTGCAAGCTAATATGATTATCTCCTAAATTCTCAAGCTTTCAGTAAAATCAAAGTGGCATATCCTTACACTTGTTAAGGATTTCATTACAAATTAATACGATTATCTCCTAAATTTGCAACCTGAGTAGAAATCAAAGTGGCGTATTCTTTCGAGGATTTCGTACTGTGGCATTATGATTATCCTATATCTGTTACGTTATTTTTATTCTTCTCCTATCTGTCACTTTAGTTTGAATCTTCTGCTGCATTGTTGATGTTCTGTTTTACTTGGTGGTGCATCAGAAGAAAAACAGCTTCAATCAGGGTAAAAGGAGGCTCAACGGTAGGAACATCAGAGCTCAACAGGAGGATAGCGTTAGAAGAATGGTTTACGTTTCTGATATTGATCAGCAGGTAAGTGAATTCATGGCAGAAATTAGGGAAACAATAATTTTCAATAGCATTGCGTCTGTTGTATCAAGACAACTTCCAGTAACAACACCTTTATCGTATTGACGTTTTCTTAACCGGAATTTTAAAACTGGTATGAATATTATGTCAGGATGAATTTGAGTAGCAGAATGCCGAGCACTAAATATCCTCTGGGATGTTTGGTGATCCATCTTTCTCCCATGCATGTGCTGGCCCGTCTAGGTGTGGAAGGGCATTGTTTAACTTATTTTCTTGGTTATGCAAGGCCCATGTTTAACTTATCTTCTTGGATATGCCTTCCACTCACTTGGAAGGCTATTTTTGTTTTTCAAGCCACATATACACCTCAATGTCACCTCCCAAATCATACGCAGTGTCTTCATTTGAAAGTTATAAGAGAATTTGGGATTTCAATGGCACCATAGGCGCTTTGTTGTATTGAATTTAATTTATGGTGCAGCAGGAGATTAATTCCTGGTTTTATTGATGCCAGTGGTTCCCTTTCATTGCCCTATAATTAGACTTCTCAACGTTTACTGAAAAGAATACTGGTATATATATAGGCAACCGACATATGCGGGATTGCAAAATCATAGATAATTTCGAGTGAAGTTTTGTCAATTGTTATCAAGTCACACTGATGACTCTTTTGGATATAGGTGACAGAAGAGCAGCTTGCAGCACTGTTTATCAATTGCGGACAGGTAATTCTCTATTTATATGCTTTACATCACTATCCTTGTCTATATAATCATTTTCTCCTTCAAGCATCAGACTGAAAATTTTCCAGAGAGTTAAAATTTAATGGGTTCTTTTTTCTTGATAGTTTTGTGCTCTTTAGGTGGTACGGATTGTATCATATTCTGTAATATAATGTGTTGCAGAATTAGAATAATTTTGGTTGGCTTTTTACTTAAGAAAATTGGATGTCAATATTATGTCTTGTTTGGAGGGCCTTGTTAGGGGTGTGTGGTTTCGATCTGCATTTGCGTTTATAATTCTGGTCCTGTATCAAACAAGAATAAGCTTCAGATGTATCAAGCACATTCATCAAGATGTGCTCAACATTGGTGAATTGAGCGAAGATTCAAGTTCTGTAGTCCTTATGGCTTTTAATCTTGTAGCAAGGATGCATACATCATAATGTTTTCTGTGGAAGAATCTTATATGTTCTGCATGTCTGAAGGTTAGATCACGACTATAATGGACTCCCTAGTGTTTCATAATAAAAGTGTTTGCATTTCCAACCATGAATGGGTTGTTGTGGTATAGTTAGAAATCAAATTCCGACCACATGTTGATGAAGGTAATGTCATAATTGATTTGTTCTCTCACATTTCCCCTATATGACTATAAGGAATCTTGAACCAAATATTCTTGTGCACTTTTTATTAACCATGAACCCAAGATTGAATTTTATGAATCTATACAATAATATTTGCAATAACAATATCCTCCTCCATTTTGGAAAAGCCTTCAATAGTGGTGGCATAGAAATTTCCTTCTTTACGTCAATGCTTTAATTATTTCAAATTTGTTACTCTGCGATGATCCATATTGATCGCAATGTAGAAAGAAACAATCATTGGATCACCTCTCTACTTTGGTCATCCACTTATACAAGTGAACTTTAGATGTCAACGATGATGTCCATATTACTAAGAATCTGGTGCTTGCTTGGTTAGAGGCCAAGAATTTGCATTATTTGCTTCATCACTACAGGTAGTCACTGGTGGAACTTGGAAGTAATCACTAACAGGTGAGAGTGATGGTTCATAAGCATGCAATGAGCTAGCTACAAGCTTGATTAACCACAGTTTTATTCCAAATTATGATTGTACAGACAGAAGTGAGGTGCATTCTATATTACTGAGACATGTAATGTGTGTAACATGCATACAACTAAAATGGAATTCCAGATGACATACGAAATTTAGTTTAAAAAAAGAGGGGCAGTATAAAAAGTAAAAGAAAAGAACCAACATAGATCCTTATTAACCCTAAATATTTTAAGTGCTGAGAGGCATAGATCCTTATTAACCCTAAATATTTTAAGTGCTGAGAGGTTTGCATGGGGGTTTGTTTGTATCGCTCTTTGTGCTTAATAGATCCAGGGTTAAGATGAATCTATGCTGGTTTAAAATAAAATGGTACAAATAACTGGAATAGATTAAGGCTAAGATGATGCAAAAGTAGGCTAAGAAGACAATCCTCAAATGGATGCCCCACAGAGGGTGTTGGCTAATGATAAACCAACAACTATTGTTTGCAATGTGCAATTACAGCCTGCAGTTATGCTTGTGGAGTATGTGCATTCTATGGTTGCAGCATGGATCTGCAATTCTGCATTACTCTCCATGTGGCCTGTTGTATGGATTGTGTCTTGCAATAAATGATACTATGATTATTTTGCGCATTTTTCAATTGTTACGTTCCTTACAATGGAATACCCCAGGGTTATGTTTTGAGTTAAGAGTGTATTACAGGCATAACTTGATCATAATGGTTCAATGTTGATGACTGCTGCTATGAATGCAGATAGTCCTTCCTTAACCTCGCACGCGTGGATATAGATGCTTTAGAATTGGCCTCCTTACCTTCATTGTTTTGTCTTCTTATCTCGATTCCCTTGTAACCCTCTTCTTTCTCTTCTCTTTGTCCTTTTAGCCCTCTTCTTGCTTGTAGATTTCAGAGAGAGTTGTGTGTAGAATGAGGAGTGGAGAGCCTCTATAAATAGAGGATTATCCCTCCTCTTCAAGATGACTTGATTGTCCTGTAGGCCGACATGACAATTTACACCAAAATTCATCTTTTATCCATTGTTTTGCTGCTAGGAGACTTCTTTGATGCTAGGAGAGAATACTTTGCTTGGATATGTTTCCATGACCTTGTACATGATGTAACATGCCCTCAAGGGGTCTTATCATAATTATATTTTGACTTTGACTTCCTAGAAGAGGGCTTCTTATCTTCATTATAGGGAGAACCTTCTTCATTTTCCTTGGATACCTTGTAGGCTTAGGTGTATATCTAAATGAGGCCTTTAAGTGTAATGTCTTCAATTGTTGTTAAATATGCATAAGTTGACTTCTGGAATCTTCACATCTGTGGATAGAAACCCTAGAAACAGTGCTCTTTACCTCGTTGTATTTCTTTGCTTCTTTTCTGGCGAGAGAGACCTTGTGGGCCTATTTTGCACCCAAAATAGTGGTATATGATGGCTGTTGCTATGACCACAGGTAGTCCTTCCTTAACCTCACATGTGTGGCTATAGATGCTTCAGAATTGGACAGCCTCTATAAATAAAGGTTTGTCCCTACTCTTTACGTAAACCTGAAGAACCTTAAACTTTAATTTATAAATTATCTTAGAAACATCTGCCAGAGTTCATGACAGACAATGCTTTCATTATTTCGTTCAATGATCAGTCTAGGCAACTTACACATCAGCTTTTTAGTTGCTTGTTACACCTTAGATTTCTAGACATTACATTGTAGTGAAAATAGAAGCAACCCAAACTGGCCCACAACATCTACATAGGTGTTTATATTGTGCAGTTATGTTTGTTGCTTGCCTCTGTTAGAGTCACCAATAATCCTTACAGGAACAAAATCCATTTATGAAATAATGGAAACGGTTTGCATCCCTCACAATAATTTCTTGTCTTACAATTTTGGAAATGAATTTGGTAGCATTATGACAGTCACCACACATACGAAGGTTTTTGGTGATCCTTGTAGCAGTGCTAGGGCTTGTGTTGATAAGCCCAAATGCAATGGCTAACTTCTCACTGTGACTACTGAGCATTTGTCCCTTCACCTCCTCTTCCACATCATGCAGCACAAAGTCAGTGTTGGGTATGTACCCTGCCTCTTTCATCTGCCCAACCAAGGTCTCCAAAGTTCCATAAACATTCTCAGATTGAGGGTGTGATCTGTCTCCAACAAAGAATGCATGAACTCTCTTATTTACCAGAATCGAACTGCATCCTGGTGTTTTTCTCAGCCCCAGTTCTTTCATCATCGTCCTTACCTTCGCTACATCATTCCATCTCCCAGATGCAACATAGATATTCGAAAGTAGAACATAATAGCCAACATTTTTAGGGTCTATTTCAAAAAGACGTTCAGCCACATATTGGGCTAGCTTTATGTTGCGGTGAACTCTGTAGGCACCAAGCAAGGCCCCCCACACACTAATGTTGGGTTTTAATGGCATTCTTTCAATTATTTCTTGTGCTTCACTTAGACGTCCAGCACGGCCAAGAAGATCAATCATGCATGCAAAATGGTCCACACTGGGCGTGATGCAATAATCTTGAATCATAGAATCAAAGTATCGCATACCTTCATCCACCAAACCTGCGTGACTGCAACAAGTGAACTTTAGATGTCAACGATGATGTCCATATTACTAAGAATCTGGTGCTTGCTTGGTTAGAGGCCAAGAATTTGCATTATTTGCTTCATCACTACAGGTAGTCACTGGTGGAACTTGGAAGTAATCACTAACAGGTGAGAGTGATGGTTCATAAGCATGCAATGAGCTAGCTACAAGCTTGATTAACCACAGTTTTATTCCAAATTATGATTGTACAGACAGAAGTGAGGTGCATTCTATATTACTGAGACATGTAATGTGTGTAACATGCATACAACTAAAATGGAATTCCAGATGACATACGAAATTTAGTTTAAAAAAAGAGGGGCAGTATAAAAAGTAAAAGAAAAGAACCAACATAGATCATTATTAACCCTAAATATTTTAAGTGCTGAGAGGCATAGATCCTTATTAACCCTAAATATTTTAAGTGCTGAGAGGTTTGCATGGGGGTTTGTTTGTATCGCTCTTTGTGCTTAATAGATCCAGGGTTAAGATGAATCTATGCTGGTTTAAAATAAAATGGTACAAATAACTGGAATAGATTAAGGCTAAGATGATGCAAAAGTAGGCTAAGAAGACAATCCTCAAATGGATGCCCCACAGAGGGTGTTGGCTAATGATAAACCAACAACTATTGTTTGCAATGTGCAATTACAGCCTGCAGTTATGCTTGTGGAGTATGTGCATTCTATGGTTGCAGCATGGATCTGCAATTCTGCATTACTCTCCATGTGGCCTGTTGTATGGATTGTGTCTTGCAATAAATGATACTATGATTATTTTGCGCATTTTTCAATTGTTACGTTCCTTACAATGGAATACCCGAGGGTTATGTTTTGAGTTAAGAGTGTATTACATGCATAACTTGATCATAATGGTTCAATGTTGATGACTGCTGCTATGAATGCAGATAGTCCTTCCTTAACCTCGCACGCGTGGATATAGATGCTTTAGAATTGGCCTCCTTACCTTCATTGTTTTGTCTTCTTATCTCGATTCCCTTGTAACCCTCTTCTTTCTCTTCTCTTTGTCCTTTTAGCCCTCTTCTTGCTTGTAGATTTCAGAGAGAGTTGTGTGTAGAATGAGGAGTGGAGAGCCTCTATAAATAGAGGATTATCCCTCCTCTTCAGGCTGACTTGATTGTCCTCTAGGCCAACATGACAATTTACACCAAAATTCATCTTTTATCCATTGTTTTGCTGCTAGGAGACTTCTTTGATGCTAGGAGAGAATACTTTGCTTGGATATGTTTCCATGACCTTGTACATGATGTAACATGCCCTCAAGGGGTCTTATCATAATTATATTTTGACTTTGACTTCCTAGAAGAGGGCTTCTTATCTTCATTATAGGGAGAACCTTCTTCATTTTCCTTGGATACCTTGTAGGCTTAGGTGTATATCTAAATGAGGCCTTTAAGTGTAATGTCTTCAATTGTTGTTAAATATGCATAAGTTGACTTCTGGAATCTTCACATCTGTGGATAGAAACCCTAGAAACAGTGCTCTTTACCTCGTTGTCTTTCTTTGCTTCTTTTCTGGCGAGAGAGACCTTGTGGGCCTATTTTGCACCCAAAATAGTGGTATATGATGGCTGTCGCTACGACCACAGGTAGTCCTTCCTTAACCTCACATGTGTGGCTATAGATGCTTCAGAATTGGACAACCTCTATAAATAAAGGTTTGTCCCTACTCTTTACGTAAACCTGAAGAACCTTAAACTTTAATTTATAAATTATCTTAGAAACATCTGCCAGAGTTCATGACAGACAATGCTTTCATTATTTAGTTCAATGATCAGTCTAGGCAACTTACACATCAGCTTTTTAGTTGCTTGTTACACCTTAGATTTTTAGACATTACATTGTAGTGAAAATAGAAGCAACCCAAACTGGCCCACAACATCTACATAGGTGTTTATATTGTGCAGTTATGTTTGTTGCTTGCCTCTGTTAGAGTCACCAATAATCCTTACAGGAACAAAATCCATTTCTGAAATAATGGAAATGGTTTGCATCCCTCACAATAATTTCTCATCTTACAATTTTGGAAATGAATTTGGTAGCATTATGACAGTCACCACACATACGAAGGTTTTTGGTGATCCTTGTAGCAGTGCTAGGGCTTGTGTTGATAAGCCCAAATGCAATGGCTAACTTCTCACTGTGACTGCTGAGCATTTGTCCCTTCACCTCCTCTTCCACATCATGCAGCACAAAGTCAGTGTTGGGTATGTACCCTGCCTCTTTCATCTGCCCAACCAAGGTCTCCAAAGTTCCATAAACATTCTCAGATTGAGGGTGTGATCTGTCTCCAACAAAGAATGCATGAACTCTCTTATTTACCATAATCGAACTGCATCCTGGTGTTTTTCTCAGCCCCGGTTCTTTCACCATCGTCCTTACCTTCGCTACATCATTCCATCTCCCAGATGCAGCATAGATATTCGAAAGTAGAGCATAATAGCCAAAATTTTTAGGGTCTATTTCAAAAAGACGTTCAGCCACATATTGGGCCAGCTTTATGTTGCGGTGAACTCCGCAGGCACCAAGCAAGGCCCCCCACACACTAATGTTGGGTTTTAATGGCATTCTTTCAATTATTTCTTGTGCTTCACTTAGACGTCCAGCACGGCCAAGAAGATCAATCATGCATGCAAAATGGTCCACACTGTGCGTGATGCAATAATCTTGAATCATAGAATCAAAGTATGGCATACCTTCATCCACCAAACCTGCGTGACTGCATGCAGATAAAACTGATTGGAAGGTGATATGGTCTGGCCTTATACCTATATTTATCATTTTGGAAAATAGATGCAGGGCTTCTTCACAATGACCATGCATCCCATACCCAGCAATCATTGCACTCGAAGGAATCACATCTCTCTTCGATATCTTATCAAATGCCCTCTGTGCAAAATCTATATTCCCGAATTTGGCATACATGTCTATAAGGGCAGTACCCACAATAACATCTGAATCAAACCCATTTCTAATTATGTAACCATTGATTGAATTACATCATTGCAGAGATGCCAAATGTGAGCATGCAATGAGCAAACCCACAATGGTGACCGAGTCAGGCTTCAAATCTACCTCTTGCATATGGTAAAAGAATGTCAAGGCCTCATGGGCTTGTCCATTCTGGGCATATCCCGTAATCATTGCATTCCAAGAAGCTAAATCTCTTTCAAGCATCTTGTTAAATAATTGGTTTGTAATCTCCATGCTCCCACATTTAGCATACATGTCTACAGAGGGCAGTGCTCACAACGACATCAAACTCAAATCCTCTTCTAATTATGCAACCATGGATGCACTTACCTTCCAGCAAAGCTTTCAAATGAGCACATGCAGGAAGAACACTCGCCATTGTGAAGGAGTTGGGCCGAAGCCCTTCTAGTTGCATTTTCTGAAATAATGATAAGGCTTCTTTGGCATGTCCACTTTGGGTATACCCTGTAATCATTGCACTCCATGATACTACATCACTTCTTAACATTTTGTCAAAAACTTGTTGAGCCATCTCCACGTTTCCACATTTAACATACATATCTATGAGAAAATTTCCCACAAAAACATCGACCTCCAAATGCCTTCTAAGAATATAACCATGTATTGACATACCTTGCTGCAATGATGCCAAATGTGCACAAGCTTGAAGCACGATTGCCGCAGTTACACAATTTGGTGTCACGTTTTCTGCCACCATATTACGAAAGAGTATCAAGGCCTCGATGGCCAGCCCATTCTGGACATACCCAGATATCATTATCTTCCATGAAACCACATTCTTGTTTGAAATTTTGTCAAACCAGCGTTGTGCAAACTCTATACTCCCACATTTGGCATACATGTCCATAAGAGAATTCTCCACAGAAATGTCCGACTGAGGGCCTCTTTGTTTTATGTGAACATTTGAGGGTTTCTTCCAGGCTCATTTCAAGACCACGCAGAAACGACTCTTGAAAAAGAGGAATTTTGACATGGAATGATTTAGTACTCATTTTGATTATCAATCACCTTCCACTAAGGAGAGCCTTAGGGAATCCTACATAGTAAGCCATAAACCAACATTTTTACATAGAACTTGGGGAGTCTGCAATTCTCAATGTGGATTTAGTTTTTCATTTATGTTTTTCAGGCCAAGTTTTATCCGAGTATCTTTTCTCAACTTCCTCTCTTCAGGTAACATCACATCGTGTGATTTTATGCTCCGTAATTTCCTTTCTTTTAATGGTTTGTTTGCAGCCTTCAAACACTTGATTTAAACTTTCTATTTTTTAACCTCTTTTGAATGGTTTGTAAATATCTTTTATGATCTTCACTTATATTTTAATGATCTGATTCCTTTTTCAATGCAGTGGCTATTGACGGGTTTTGACTTTGGTTTTGGTTTTTCATATCAGATACTATATCAGGTATTCCAGTGATCTCAGTGATCTCAGACCTTCAAGATTCAGGTTTCCAGTTTGACACGAGCATTTGTTTTGAGAAAATTAAGATCTTCAAGATATGAAACATCTGTCAATGTGTTTAATTCTAAGAAAAATTCCATGCATAGTTTTTCTAGTGATCTCAGGCCTTCAGGATTCACGGTTTCCTGTTTGATGCACCCATTTATGTTGAGATATTTAAGATGTTCAAGATTTGAAATGTTTGTTGATGTCTTTAATTCTAACCAAGATTCTGGATTTGTGTTGATTTATATGTGCAGTGGTAATGTCTATCCGCTTGTGATTGCTGCACATCCATCAGAACCTAATCAGTTTGCCATTGGGTTGACTGGGCGTTGTCTCAACACCAGCTTGTAGAAGTTCTTCCATTTCACATTGTCAACATTGTTATGCCATCCATGTTTGAATAAAAAATCACCTGATTCAGATGTAATTGTTAATTATGATTTAGTTGTAACTTGTTTCTTAAGACTAGATGCCCAGCGTGAAACTTAACAGATGCTTTGGTGGACATAATGCTCTCTGCTTTCTCGAACTTGGGCCAAATCCAACACATCATCATATCCAAATATTGGGCTAATTATAGAGATAGCACAGAGTCATTTAGAAAGTGGATTTTAAAACATCTTGTAGGAACCTGATAATGATCATTCCTTCGATTTGCACTTGAATCTAGCTAACCTAGAGCATTAGCTGCGATGAAATGTTTTATTGGACAAAGAAAACCCTTTCTGATGGACCATTGCAGAATAACTTGAATGGTTAGGTTCTCAACATTGTACCTCATTGCTTTTTTGACCTTAGGATACCAATCCATGTCATCATATCTGAACTAATATACCGTTCTAATCTGTGTGCCAGTGGTTATACTATATTGTATAAGGCATTTCTAGAAGATGGCCTCACTTTTGCAGTAAGGCAACTTGGTGATGGTGGTTTGGAAAGGTACAAGGATTTTGAAGCAGAAGCTAAAGAAATCGGTAGGGTTAAACATCCCAAAATTGTTCGCCTCCGAGCTTTCTATTGGGGTATAGAGGAAAAACTGCTAGTTTATGACTACATTCCACATTGAAGCTTGGAAAATGCCTATTATGGTGGGTTCTCTTGTTCTCTAGAGACTATACAGAATGGATTTCCACACTTTATGCCTTACGGCGTTTTCTTTGCAACATCTGGTGCAAATGCTAGTATAATAATCACATGAATTAGATAATGATAATGATTAGTCTAACAATGTTACAAAATAGTAAAACAAAAAACATAAAAAATAATATTATAGTAAGAACATGAATTAAAATTATTAATATAGTCATATCATGAATTAAATAATTATAATGAT
>APFE031021613.1:0-10651 GCA_000404065.3 Pinus taeda
ATTTGCTGTTGGAATCCTCTCCAGGTTTATGCAAAAGCCTTGTGAGGGACATTGGTCTGCTGCAAAAAGAGTTCTAAGGTACTTGAAAGGAACTCAAGACCTTGGAATCAAGTATACACAGGTAGACGACTTCAGCTTGATTGGATACTCTGATTCAGACTTCGATGGAGACAAAGAAACTGGAGCATCTACTTCAGGATATGCTATGAGTCTTGGATCAGGAGCTGTCTCTTGGAGATCACGCAAACAATCAGTTCCAGCAGATTCCACAACAGAAGCAGAATACGTGGCAGCAGCTGAAGCAACAAAGAAATTGTGTGGCTCAGAAAAATTCTTGAAGATTTGCAGGTGAAACAAGTACAATCAACTCCACTCATGATTGACAACACCTCTGCAATAAAGTTGGCCAAGAACCCAAAGTTTCATGATCGTACAAAGCATATCAATACTAAATATCATTTGATCCGACATCATGTTGAGGCCAAAACAATCCATCTCCGCTATTGTTCCACAAATGAGCAAGTTGCAGACATCTTCACCAAAGCGCTTGGAAGAGAAAAGCTTGAAAGATTCAGAACGATGCTTGGACTCACCGACATCCCTTCAGATTAAGGGGGGGAATGTTGACACCTAATCCGAAACGGATGGGTGAACTGGACAGTCATCCAGAAGATGAACTGATCCGTTTTATTTGTATACATAAATGTAGATTACCTAATGAATAATATCATCAGTTTTCTCTCGCTCATTAAGCCTGGAGTTACCCTGGCCTGACACACCCCACCTCTCAATATTTCCAACAATCTCTTATCTTCTTATAGTTTTTTCAATTGACGAATTCCAAGACCTCTAGACCAAGAACAATACCCTTCAAAACCAATTCCAACCTTTCTAAATGACGTGCTTCCCTTGTCTAAGTTAAACCTAGTCAAATCTCTTCCAACAGCACAACTTCGACCCCCAACTTCATAATTTTGGCCTCTACTGTAGGTCTAAAATTTTTGACCCACTATAACTACTATTGCATCCACATGTGTGTGCGAAATTAGCCTTCCAATGCCTCCCAAAAAATTCTCTTCCCTTGCTTCCTTGTCTAGGGCTAGTAGGTGACCTAGTAGACCCTTCTTCCAGTAGATTTGATCCTCTTCCAACAAATAGAGAATTTCGACCTTGAAGTAGCAAACCCTAGCTTCTCTTCTTCACACATGTGAGAGAGAATTAGCCCAAAAACAATATTTCTTTGTCCTCTTCTTCCTTCTCTTGCCTTATTTCTCTTCTCCTTTGCTTAAATGAGTGAGTGATGAATGTGTCTTAAGGAGGTTGAGTTCTGTCTTTTATATAGGCTTCTGAAGGTGGACATTGCTCATCAAAATAGTTTGACTTCCTAGCTATCAGGTTGACTTGGTCTTGAAGGCTATTTTGACATTTTTAATGACAAAAATAATTTTCTTTACAAGTTACAATGTGCCTGATGGGGTATTCAACTTATGACAATGACTCTTTTGACTTCTTGACCTAGGACATGTTATCACTCCTTTGAATCTCCAAGGCTGAGGAAGAGTCCGGCTGAGGTAACCACAGACTAGTCTTTTATTTTGGTAGCTAGCCCTACCAAGCTAGAGGGGGATCTCTTCAAAGGATCACAGCTAAGAGGGTTGGATAGATTATGGTTTTAGGCTAGATGTAAATTGCAGAGGGTTGTTTGATTTTATTTTGGTTGGGTAGTCACAAGGATGGGTGATTAGGCCAAAGGGACCAGGTCAGGGAAAATGAGATATGATTGCAGACATTCAAAGGGGCAAGGTAGGTATGAAGCTTAACACTTAAAAGGTGATTTGATGAGATGGTTTAAGACTTATGAGGAGTTATGAATAGCATAAGAGATGCATTCTTCCTAAACTGAAGAAAAATGGACAAAGTATGATAAATTACCCAAAACAAAGCATGAGCAAGCATGTATTCTTCCTATCAACTTGAAAATTACCATATAACAGACATGCAAAGGTTTATGAACTGATAAAAAATTCATACAAATTATCATAAATAAGAAAAAATGCTAAACATTCATACCACATGTATCCCAGAAAAACAACTGCAACTCATCTATTGAAACTGGCCAAAATCTGATACAATAGTCTCTGATCACTAGTATAGCATCCCTACTAAATCCAACCTATAAAATGACGAAGAAAATACATAATATAGGCCTAAAACCAACTCATCCTAGGCTTAGGGTTCGAATCCATGAGAGGAGGTGTAGTTGCAAGAAAGGATGAACTGATAGCTAGAGTTTAGGGTGGTCAAAGTGACTCATCCCTCACTCTAGCAAACTAATTCATTACATGCCACTTAGGCCATTGAACTGATGTATATACCCTAGATAAAGTAAAAACATAATAATTAAATCATCTAGATCAATTACATGAGTAAAAAATGAATTTCCCATAGGTAAAAGTCAACTTGGAGTGAAACAGTGAAAATAATGGAAGACTGTCAAACGCACAACGACTTGGTTAAATGCGTAATGACTTGGTCAAACGTGCAACGTCCTCTTCAATCTGACTTGTAATTGCCTTCCCGATGTCCAAATCTAGCCCAAGATAGCTCATTGGAAATATTATTCTGTATAGTTTCCAAAACTACCCTTCGTTTTCAAAATGGGCTTGATTTGATCCTCCAAAATTGCAATCTCCCAAGACTACTCAAATGCGCAGTGACCAGGTTAAAAACGAGGTAGAAAGGTGATTTTTTGGTAGTTTTTGAGCCTTTTGGCTGACCAGTTTTGCTCCACATGCTTAGAAAACGTAGAGGGTGCATGTCCTCATCATTCCGAATCCAAAAATTCTTACCATTTTCTCATTGAATGCCCCAAAAGAGAGCGCAACATCTAAGGTATTGCATGTTTGACTGTTTCACTGTCAAGAGCGCTCTTAGAATGTCAAATGTGCAACGCCATCTTCACGGATGCTTTTGGAGGCCTTCCTGGTGTCCAAATTTTCTCCACAATAGTTCATTGGAAATCCCTCCAAGTCTACTTTCCTGATATACCTTTATTTTTCAATTTGAAGGTCATTTTCCCTATTCAAATGCCAATCTCCCAACACTGGTAAACACGCAGCGACCAAGGTGCAAAAATGAAGTGTTCTCTTGCAGGAAACTTTTGGAGGTCTTACTCAACTCCACATTACGTTAATAATATCTCATTGGAAAGATAGTTTTGTCTAGTTATAATTTGACTCATCAAGCAAGTCATTTGGAGAATCCGGATAGAAGAAAAAAATGATTTTCCCAACGTCACTCCAGAAGTGCAACAACTCTCTTGTAGCAACTGTATTTTGGACATTTCTCTTAAACCATGACGCCTGTCTAAAAAATGAATGAGGTTATTCATCCTTGGCCTATTATGGACAACAACCTCTCTTACTTTTACCAAATTCATCCATGTTTAGTCTGAAACATAGTTTGAAGAAAAACCAGCCCTATGTGTGGCAAATGATTTCTCCCTTGGAATGACTTCTTGAAAAATGCTGGATACATTATGTCTATGAGTTTGGAATGGCCTCATACTTGTTGAAATGACTTCCCTTATGCCTCCTCTACTCAGATATGTCTGATTTCATAGCCAACCCTAGCTCAGTGGGAGAGGAAATTAGGGTTTAGTGTAGGCAAAGCAGGGGATTTAGGAAATTTATAGGAATGAAGGGAAATAAAGGGGATAGGAGGCTTCTAAATTCTTAGCAAAACATTGGGAGGTAGGGAGGGATGTTAGGAAGTAGTGGAAACTGGAATTTCAAGGATTGAGTGAGGGGAAGGGGTTCAAAAGGGGAAAACACAGGCCTAGTCTAGAAAAGTGTTAAAAGCGTAGCAATGGGCTAGGGTTTGTAGAAAAATGATGATTTTGAGGGATAGGAGTGACAGGAAGTTTTTATGAAGGTATATTAAGGATAGGGGAAGGTGTAAGAGAATTAGGATACAATTTTTGTTGATGATTTAACCATGGAGGTCATGAAACGAAGAAAAATGCCCTCAAAACCCTAGGAGAGGGAAATGAGAGGAATGGGCATGGGGGAAGGTCATGGGAGGTAGATGGAGTGTAGGTGAGTGAGATATCAATGGATAAGAGTGAAAATGAGCATTCCCTTGGTCTTTGATGGCCTTTATACCTTGTTTAGATTTTCAAAACTAGTCTTGGGACCCACTTTTTCTTTCTCAAACTTGACTTGTCTTTTACAATTTACCTTTGAACTTGATCTTCTAATTTGATATTCTTGGTGAATTTGGAAAAATAATGACCTTGAAACTCTTCCTATTGGATGATGGAACTTTGAACTTACAACACTTGGAACCATGAGAATTATTACATATTAAAACCATAAAATTACATTTTTGCTTGAATATTCAAATTATAAACTATTTTGTTGATGAAATATTGCTTAATATTACTCTTTCACTTGCTGGTATTTTATGTAGGATATAGTGTTTTAGTGGACCTTGGAAACCCTAAGACCTAATGGAGACTTTTAATGGTTGTGACCATCATGAAAATGATTGTCATGATGAAGACAAGTCATGACTAATGGTATACTTCAGCAAAAGGTGAAATGAGCCAGCAAGGGGTAAATTTCTAAAAGGAGTAAAGGAAACTCTAAGTCAACGTTCCATGACCAAATTTTTGCATGATGACCTAGTGGAATGACAAAAATTTCAAACATGACTCTAATATGATATAAAAGAGAGATTTTGATCACTAGTGACAGTATGAAAATACTAACTCTAAGAGGACAAACCCTAGAAGCACTCAATGGGTGCTTGAACTATAAAATAAAAGACCTTGAGCATGAAATCCATGCTCCAAAAATAATAATAATAATTTTCTTTCATGTTACAATAGACAAGAATCAAAAGTACATTTCATATTTATGAAAACCGAACCTGTTACACATTTTTCATGTTTCTAGGGTCCATTGGGTCTTTGACGGATCTTAGGGAGATATGAATGGTGTTCAAGGGTCTAAAGTTGCAAGAGACCTTGAACTTCTTAAGAATCGGAGCAATCGTTTCAGTTGTTCCCTGAATAAAGGGAAGTTGAACACTGGAAACAAATTCTCTAGGCTCTTTTCTTATCTTTAGACCTTTGCTTGTTTAAAAAATAACCTTGAGACCATGGCATTTATTATAGCCATTATTTCAAAACACTTTAAGGAGATGGGTTTTCTCACTCTCCAGATGACTCTCATCTAAAACCCTTAAAACATAGGTAACCAATGTGTTCAGAACTCCCAGGTTTGGGGCTAGATAACAATGGAAATTGGCCTGAAGATATTGCTCTATGTAAGTTTTCTTATAAAATACCTAGTGAGAGAAATAACCATCCTTTTTCTTAGAGACAAGAACGTCAAAGAAGGGAAGGATACCATTGACTTCTGACTCCATTTTAAAATTAATGGAGCTTGATTGATTGGTAAGATGTTAAAAAAATAGATCTAACTTTTCACAACTATGAGGCTAGATGATGAAGGTATAATCCAGAAACCTCTTCCAAAATTTGGGTTGGAATTGAGAAGAAGATAATGCCCTGGATCCAAAATATTCCATTAACAAGTTTTCTATGATAGGTGAAAGAAAAGAACCCATGGCAACGCCACAAGTCTATTCATAGAATTCGTTTTTGAAGCCAAAAAAGGTAGAGGTAAGGCATATCTCAACCAACTTTGTTGAATCCAGATTAATGGTATGATTGATTACCTCTAAAACCTCATTAATAAGCATATTGGTGTAAAGAAAATCCACGTCAAAACTAACAAGAATATCATTAGGTTCAAATTTTATACCCTTTAATTCATGAACAAAAGAGGATGAGTTAGAAAGGATTTTGTGAGGCCAATAAGGGCTTGAGCTTTCAAGCTAAATATTTAGCTAGAAGATAAGTTGACCCACCTATAGTATTGACAATGGGTCTAGGGGGGAACCCTCCTTATGGCTCTTGGGAAGCCCATAGATCCTCTGAGTAAATAGGTTTCTCTTAATAAGTTTATGGCTTATGGAGCTCATGATGCTACTAGATTTAATGGCTAAAGAAAAAACTTTTGAGACTTTTTGTATAGGGTTCTTATTTAGATTTTTGTAGCTACTATGGTTACAAAGATGATCTATCATTTTTCTTCCATAGTCATCCCTATCCAAGATAACAACCACCCCATCTTTATCAGCATTGATAATAACAATGTGAGGGTTATTGTTCAAGGCATTAAGGGCTTCGAATTCCAACTTGCTAATGTTGCTCTCAAGAGGTTTAACCTTCCTAAGAACAACAACAAAATCTTGTCTAATGACATCTTTAATGGAATTACATAAGTTCTTAATGTCATATTCAACGTTACATATATTATCATCTACTGGGATTTTTTAAGGGGCAATGACAAAATTTAACATTTTTTCTAAACTAGCCTAGATCCCTCTAACTTCGGATCTATTATACCCCGAGAGGGATCAAATCAATATTTTCAAATATTTCAACTTTGTTGTGGAAATATTTGTCTTTAAAGATTTTAATATATCCATAGGATATGTTTCTTCCTTTTAAAGATCCGTTTTACAAATATCTAATTAAAAGAAATATTAAAAAATTATGGAGTAGGATTTTGATTATTTGTGTTGAATTAACATTTTTTCTTTGATTTAGGAAATGGTATTGGCTTTAATAAAGAGTAAAGATGTTTCAAATTTTACCTAATTTGGAATTTTTATGTGGTAAAAAAATTTGTCGAAGGTAAATTTATTATTCATTCAAATTCAACATATATGATAAAGGAACTCTACACCTCACCCGGCGTTTACCCATTTTAACCTATTCACCAGGGTAAACATGAGATTAGAGTTACTATGCATGACCTGATTTCCAAGATGCACTTATAAAAACTGGGGTTGACATGTCCAGAACTGACTACAAATACATGATCACACTGTTATTAGCCTAACTTTGCCCAACATTAATTTCCTTTCAATTTCATTTCTGTAAATTTAACACAACTTTCTATTTCTAACAATTTTTTTGAGTCCTAAACTTCCCAGGGTGTTTCGAGGACCTAAACGGCATTTTCAGGGAAAATAAAGATACTAGAAAAGTGTCAGAATTTGTTTCAAAAATTATTTTTTTGGCCTCCTCGTGGAGATACTCGAAACGAGACATTATGATAATCAAACGAAGATCGTATGCCAAAGTTACAACCCTGAGAAGTTGGAGGTCCAAATTATTCATTTATACAAACACTTTATGACTATGGTACATATATGTCATGAATGCATAGTTTGTTCATTGTTTTCATTAGTTCATCAGATATTCATCAAGAAGGTTTGTTGCCTTCTCACACTAGTTGAAATAAAACACAAATTAACACACACATTCATATAAATCAACCATGGGGCATCAAACCATGCATTAGATCTAGATCTAGGGCCCATCATATAATAAAAAATATACCATACATGTAGCCAACATTTAACCAGATTTGAAGCCATCACAAACCAGTCATATAAATAATAGTAAATCAACACTTATGCTCATTGATCATCAACAAAGAATAACATATATTAACATATGCACAGTACCAACTTTCAGATACCACATGACAACAGATTGGGTTAAACCAAATCTCACCCCCGTGCTATATTCCAAGCATGAATGTGAGATCATATGAGTTAAATAAAAATAGAACCAATTAGGGCTTCCAAAGGCCAAACCACTTCAACCCTCAACCACATTGATTTCACCTAAATAGGTCTAGAAACCACTAACACCAAAACAAGCTTGGATGCCTCCAAATTTCTTCGCCATATCTAGAGGAATTTTCTTGTCTCCACACATTCGTCAAAAGTTCTAGGAAAAATCTCATTTCCACCCTTGACCCTTGAGAATTTTCTTGATAGTTTTAGCTCCTGCTGCAGCAGGTATGCATTTTTCATGATTGACATTTCACAAGCCAAATATGTCATACTTTGCTTGCTGCAATGCTCCATATTTGCTCAAACAGTCTCCACATGAAGAAGGCTACTTCAAGTTCATTCAATCGCCTTCAAATTTTGTAAAGTTATCCCGGTATCGCTACTTTTAGTTAAAGGGAGGTCCAAACAGTTTAATCTTGGTCTCCCTAGGTTTAAATTTCATGTTTTAGAATATAGAGATTGTAAATCTGTCCAAACAGTTTAATCTTGGCAGATTCTTAGATAGGTAGAGAAGCATAAGAGTCCAACAGTTTAATCTGGGCTCTAGAAGAAATAAAGGTGGTATGTAGATAGGAAAGCATCAAAAGAAAAATGTATGATGGGTTTGCAAGTCTAAGTGCACCCCCAAGCAAAAGAAGAAAAAATGCTAGGCAAATAGGCTGGGTAGGTAGTTCTGAGGCTGTTGAATTGCTGACCAGTTCCAAGTTTTCAGGTATCATATCATGCAGAACATAATCAACAAAGATTTGTAAGCAAAAAGGCTCAAAAGAGGTATAACTGACTCCCCTTCTCTGTTTTCCCCAATCATTAACTAATTTCCCCAAAAGAGGTCAAGATCTGCTTGACACCTCTTAAGTTCCATCATATTCATAACTCTGGCTTGAGTAAAAATCTGCTTTACTCAAAGTTGTTCCATATTTTCTCCCAAAGTATGGTCCTACCCCCTTGTAATAGCCTAAGCTCTCCCGAACTTAGCGCTTTCTTACCATCTCCATATTAACCACTAACATTATTATTTAGCTCCCTATTCTTCCAATCCCCTTATTAATATTAAGTAAAATCCCCCTATATAATATCCCTCCCCCTGGTTGAAAAATAACCATAACAACTCCCGAGAATTGCTCAGTTTATCAGAAACTAAGCAAGAACCCCGACCCCCAAACCACCTCCCAAATACGATGGAATCCTTCCAAAGTATGAAATCCCTCCGAGGTATTCGGACCCCTTCCAAAACCTCAAATGCCCTTCCCACCCACTTATTGCTCTTTTCTCCTTAAAGAC
The DNA here is from genome assembly GCA_000404065.3 of Pinus taeda. Lineage (NCBI taxonomy): Eukaryota > Viridiplantae > Streptophyta > Pinopsida > Pinales > Pinaceae > Pinus > Pinus taeda. Next base: position 9,004 of record APFE031021613.1, read on the forward strand.
ATTTTGCATCGCTCCTTCGCACTCTCATATTCGTGCAAATCATCACCCGTCCATTCCCCGCCGATGCGATATTGCGATATCGGCGATCGGCGATCACAAACACCGAGTGTCCAATCCATTCACCTCTCTGTCTCCGCCGATGTGATATTGCGATATCGCCGATCAGCAGTCTCAAGCACCAAGTCTCCAAACTAATTTCCCCTGTTCCCCGCCGACGCGATATCGCGATATCGCATTAGAGTCTCTTCACCACAGTACATCTAGTATCTCACCACATCGCTCTGTACCAGGGACCCACAATTGATTTCATCCGTCGTACAACCGATGCCATGCTTACGTCGGCAGCCAGAAAGTTGAAAAAAGCTTCGCGCAGGAAGAAAAATCGCACTTCGAAGCTCCAGATCAAAAAACGGAGGCAGTTTCCAATGTACAATTAGCGCGAAGTGCTAATCACGCATCGCTATGGGAAATAGGCCATTTCAAGGAATCTTCAGGGAATCTTCTGATTGCTGAGCCCATTGCACGCTGAAAGAGCCCGAAAATCGCTCGATCGTGCCAAAGGATCCGGTTCAAAGACAACAGCAGATCAATCACAGAGTTTAAAGTGTATCAGATCAAATCACCAAGCATCAAGTGTGTCAAAGAGTATGAGTCAACGGCGGAAGCCATCAATGTAGCGGCAAAGTGTATCAGAGAATATCTTGAGCAGCGGCCCGAAGCAAGAGAAAATTGAGTATCTTCCAACAGATTCATAGAAAGAGAGCGGAACTACTTGAAGCTCTCAAATCATAATTATTGCACATTCAATTCACACCAAAGCCAAACTACAGCCCCGAAGCACATTCACTCCAGTAGCACTGCATCTGGTCCCCAAGGGCCACCCCGTCACCTGTTCCGATCCAGCTGCCCCAGCGCAGCCAAAAAGATTTACTTGCATTTAATTCCAGCAGCATTTAGATTTTTGAAGAGTTCTAAACAGACCTGTCAAGGTCATTTGTAATGATGTCTTTCCGATATTTTGTTTATAAATACCACCCTAAGCAATGTAGTGAGGGGTTGGTTGGTTGGTAGTAGATGTTGGTCAGTCTTCTTTCCAGCATTTTATCTGAGCAGAGACTCGCACTGTAACTATCATAATTTCCATAATCAATGATTGCTGAAGGCATGGCTTGCGAAACAACTTGATGTTTTCTCTTGGCCAAGGAATGATCATGGAATTCCTGTGCTTCTACACGATCCAATAAGTGTTCCTTTCCTCTGTTTAATTTTATGTTTTTTTTTTACCACCTCTTCTGCCTTTCTAAATTGCAGGAAAAAAGAATAGCTTAAGATTTGTTTCAATACACCTTAAGTTCAATTTCTGCATTTTTCAATGTTTTCTTCATAAACAGTTATGAGCTTATATTCTTAAATGATCTGGTTTACCCTGTTTCTTTCATATATGAGTGCATGTCTTAGGAATTCTTAATTGCTCCGAGATCCCACTCATCCACTTCTCTTCTTTGTCAGCATGATGGAATGATTCTCTTTTGCCTTTCATCCCTGATGTTCACTCCGTACTTTCAGCAGATCGAAAATTGTATCCTGTGTGGCTATCCCGCTCCGTATCCCCTTGTGACCAAGAAAACGCTCGCATGCCTCAATCTGT
>APFE031021616.1:0-40394 GCA_000404065.3 Pinus taeda
TTCAGTACTATCCCTTTGTATGTACTCTAGGGGATTTAGAACTCATGGAATGTTGTTGTATTTGAGCACAGAGTCCATGATGCCTCTGCCACTTACCTCAATATTGTTGGTAATGTTTTGGAGATTGGCCCTTTACTGCCTTGACACTCTAAGCACTGAGTATCCATCAAATATTTTGGATATTCCTTCCCATTTGATTTTTTTGATGGTGCCTTGAATTGTGGTTGATGTGGGTGTGTGGCTCTTATCAAACTTAGCCCTGATCATGAATATTTCATTATTGGCATGGGTGGAGGGGACAAATTTCAGGGGTGAGATTGTGGCACTTTGGGGGACTCTAAAAATTGCGAAATTGCTAGCAATTTGACTCTATCAAGATTGTTGGGGACTCCAAATTGATCATTGATTGGTTGTTAGGTAAGAACTCCCTCCTACTTTAGTTGATGGACCACATATTGAAAATCATTCCTTCATTCAAAGACATCTCTTTTGTTAATGTTTTTAGGGAACAAAATAGGGAGGTGGATGTTGTGTCTAAGTGTGGATTTCACTTATGTTTTGGTAAAATGTTTTATGAAATGTTGTTGTATGGATCAATTTGCATAGAGGGCTCCTTCAATCTATGATTCATAGGTTTTTTTGTGTTTTTTGTCATTCTGCTAGTTTTATTTGGATGCACTATTTTGGTCTGTGCTAGAATTTTGAAATGCATTTTAGAACTGTTGGAGTAGCTGTGTATTTTGGAAATTATGTTTATTTATGCACCAATCATAACTATATGTTTACCTTCTGATGAGGATTCACATCTTCCTTTTCAAACACCTTTCTGATGAAAATGTTAAGTTTTTTTTTCGTTGAGAAAAAGGTAAAAGGTAGAAATATGTAGGACACTAATAGAGTTTAGTCACTTTGAAAAATTGGAGGAGGCACACATAAATCATTATGATATGGCCAAGAAAACCTCGGTCATTGATAGAAAGTTCATAATTTGTGAAACACAATTTCCAAAAAGGCAAGGGATTAAATATTTCTTCAGAATTATTGAGTTGAGGTGCAGAAGTCTCTTTCACATCTATCTCCTTGCACATGTTTGCATAAACCTTTTAATTAAATATATTAATTTTTAATATATAAATTTTTAAATAAATAATTTAATAATAAATTTCTACTATTAAATTCTAAGACTTGAACATTATTTAAAATATAAATATAAAATATTATTGCTTCATTGTTCTTAACTAAATATAAATATAATAAATCTTTATATAAGTGAAGTTTGCTTACTAGACTAAGTTCAAACATCTCACGTTGAATCTTCTTTCTCAAGCAAAAGATGTCAAATTTTCTCTATCATTTTTTCACACGTGCAAAGGAGTTGAACACGTAGGGGGGTCGGAGTTGTAGAACTGAAGCTAGGTCAAAATTATCAAGTAACTAGGCTGAAATTCTAGAGTAGCTAGGCTGAAATTTTGTCTTTGATGCAATATTATTGTAGTTGAATTTTGGAGTATAGAAGAACAGTTTGAGAGTCGACTTGGTGGAGTGATGAAGGTCTTTTGGTCTAAGGTATTGGTCCATCTCAAGTTGATTTACTACTGGAAGAGTTTGACTCGTTTTTCCCCTATAGAGGGGTTTTAGCCCTAGTTGAGTGCCTACATGTGGTGTTGTTGATCCTCATGTTTTGATTTGATGATTGTTTGATGAAAAGAAGATAAAAGAAGAACATAAAGTGAATCAATATGACTATAAAAATATCACAAGTAATTATAAACATAAGAGAACCTTTCTAACCTTTTGATTTTCAGGCAGAAATGTTTCTGTTGGAGTCTATGCAACCTCGTGCTCTGATATCATGACAAAAAGTGCAAAGATGGAAATACATAGAGATTAGATTCAAAATTATAATTGAGTGAAGTAATATTCTCATCATTCAAAATTAGTTAAATAAAATACATAGAAGGCAAGGAAACAAACAATAATGAATGACTAGAGAAAGTTCCAGCAAAAAGTAGAGAAAGTTCAAGTGAAACAAAAATCATTATGACAACTAGTAGAGAATAGGACTAAATATCATGAATCTAGCAAAAAGTAATATTAAGTATCTCAACAGACAAGTGTTCCAAATGCAGTTGTATGTGCTAGATCCAATGGTGAATAATAGGTAGAAATTAATGGTCAACTCATGCCTACAAGTCCATGAGATGAAGAGCACAACCAATGTGTACAACCATTCAAATCCCAGCACTTGATTTTAATGTATGGCAACAAAGACTTTTAATGAAATTTTATTTTCCTTCTTTTCATTTTACATTTTCATGCTTTGAACTTTTATATTCATGTCATGTGCACTCGGGAGATAGTGGTTCTTCGAGTTTGGATGAATGAGACATTGATTGTGAAAGAAGAGATTTGATATTGCTTCAAATAAAGGCACCCTATTTGCAAGCGCATGAATGTATTATAACACTTTTGGAGCAACTATTATTGTCGGAGAGCACTACAGGGTTCTTTACAACAACATGTTGCAAAGACAAAGGAGACAAAACATAAATTTCTTCTTCTAGAAATCCATTCAAGAAGGCTAATTTCACATCCATCTGATATACTTGCCACTTGTTTTGAGTTGTTGTGGCTAGAACTCCTCCTACATGATCTAATCTGGCAAATGGAGAAAACGTTTCTCCAAAATCTATTCACGGTTGCTACAAGAATCCTTTTGCTACAAGTCTACATTTAAATATGTCAATTTCACCTTCCTCATTCAACTTTGTCTTGTACACCGAAATTACACCAATGAGATCTATCACTTAACTCGACTTTACTCAACACTCAATACCCATTTAACTGACTCTCTAATTTTAGCTAACTCCTCATATGGTATTAATTAGCTTATTTTAACACTTCCACCTAATTATGACCACTAAACTAAAACATGACTCATGACAGCTCAAACATGCATGTTGGTCTATGTCTCAGCTAGGCTTACAACACCCAAGTTTCTTCTATGAAACTCAAACACATATTTTTCTAATGACTTAGTAAATATATCAGCCAATTGATCACTAGATTCACAAGGCCTCAAGTGAACTTCTCCATTGTTCACAACTTCTTCAATAAAGTGATATCTAATATCAATATGCTTTCTCTTATGATGAAACACACTATTCTTGGATAGTGCAATCGCTGAGTTGTTGTCACAATATATTGTTGTTGATCCTTGTTGTTTTTGCTTGAGTCCATCAAATACTCTTCTTAACCACACTACTTGACATGTTGTTGATGTTGCTGCTACATATGCTTCTTATTCTAATGAAGGTGTCATAATGTGCTGCCTCTTATAGGCTCATGAAATCACACATGAACCAAGATAGAACACAAAACTAGAAGTTCTCTTCCTATCATCCAAACTACTAGCAAAATCACTATCTATGTATCCAATAAAATCCTTCTTTTCTATGCTAGCATACATTATGCCACAATCTCTACTTCCTTCTATGTATCTTAATTTTTTTTTCCTGCACTACAATATGTGTTTTTTGGAGTCTCCACAAATTTGGAAATCAAACTTTCTCCTTGCATATCTGATCTTGTAGATATGAGATACATGAGCCTACCAACCAATATTTTGAATATATTTGGATTGAAATTTTATCCTTCATCATCCTTGCTTAACTTTGTACTTGTTGTATTTGGTGTAGGGATATGTTTGCAATTTTGCATCCTGAATATTTTCAACTAATATTTGGAATATTTATTTTGGCAAATAAAAATTCCTTTTTTTAGATTGCTCCACTTGTATCCCAAGAAAATATTTCATGCGACCAAGATATTTCATCTCAAATTCTTTCATCATGGTTGCTTTAAATTCATCCAACTCAAAATCACCTGTAAAAATCATGGCATCAACATATAAGGAAACAATCAAAATTTGTCCACACTCATTTACCTTTTTGAACAAGGTAGGTTCAATGTTACTTTTGCAAAATCCATTCTTGATCACATAGTTGTAAATTCTTCCATACCAAGCTCTAAGTGATTGCTTCAGTCCATAGATCACTTTTCTCATGCTGTAAACTTTCTCTGTGTTACCTTCAACTTCATATCCTGGAGGCTGTTCCACATAAATTTCTTCTTCTAGAATACCATTCAAGAAGGTTGATTTCTGTTACGAATAAAATATATAAATAACATAAATATAATTAATGAGGATAATTGTAATAATGATTAGTTAATAATAATTAGTAATTAGGTTGAAGAGGGATGTCTAAATAGGACACGACTCTCCATGAAGAGACACTTGCTTGATATATAAGCAAGCCTCTCGTTCTCATTATAATTCATTCTTATTCACACATTTTAATATATAGTATTTGTATCCTCACGGATATCTTGATATTCCAAATCTATTGGACTAATTAATTTATATAAGGAACTTTGTTCTCTTCAATTTCACATCCATCTGATATAATTTCCACTTGTTCTAAGTTGATGTTGCTAGAACTACTCTTACAGTATCCAATCTAGCTACTAGAGAAAATGTTTCTCTAAAACCTATTCTCGGTTGCTATGAGAATCCTTTTGCTACAAGTCTAGCTTTAAATCTATCAATGTCACCTTTCTGATTCAAATTTGTCTTGTATACGCACTTTACACCAATGAGATTTTTGTCCTTTGGTAAATCAATCAAATCCCATATATCATTCTTTTCAATAGCTTCAATTTCTTCACCAATGGCTTGAACCCAATTTTCATCTCTCGTTGCTTCTTCAAAAGAAGAAGGTTCAAATGAAAAAAAAGTAAAATTTGAACTCACATCCAAATAATCATAAATATCTTTCAGAATTCTTATCTTTCCTTTACTATTTCTTGATTCATCACTTGATTGATTGCTGAGAGAATCTCGATCTATTGATCTCCTTGAAGATCCATGCTGCTATGAAAATCTTGGGGCCCTTGTTGGTGTGTCTATGTTTGGTGTCTTCACCTATGATTCTTACTTCTCCTTTTATGCTACATCATATTCTTCCATCAGTGGCACTTGTGCATCAACTGTTCTGTCTACAGTTCCATTCCATGACTCGTGTTCTTTGAACATAGCGTCTTTACTAATTATGGTCTTCTTTGTTACAGGGTTATACAATTTCTAAGATTTTTATTTCTCACTATAACCAGTAAAATATGCATTTTCCACTTTTATTCATCCAATTTTCTTCTTCGCTCCTTAGGCACCATGTGCATAAGCTACATTTTCAAAGACTCTGAGATGAGACACGTTGCAAAACATACCTGACCATGCTTGTTCTAGTACTATTATCATCAAACTCTTGTAGGAGATCTGTTGATCACATAAATAGCAAATTCAACTACTTCTACCCAATAATCATTAGACAAGTTTTTACCTTTCAACATGCTTCTTTCCATGTTCATAATTCTCTTGTTCTTTCTCTCCGCTACACCATTTTTTGTGGCATGTACCCTGGTTTAAGTTGTATTTTGATTTCCATGTTGTTTGTTAGTAGTCATGGAATTCCTTTGAATCATATTCTCCACACCGATCTGACGTGAATACCTGATCTGCCAATCATTTTTGGTTTCTCTAGTAAGGCTTTGAATTATTTAAACCTTGTAAAAGTTCCAGACTTCTACACTTCAAGAAGAAAACCCAAGTATTTATGTTATAGTCATCAATGAAAGTGAGGAAGTAACTACTTCCACCAATCAATTGTGTCCTTATAGGTCCACACAAGTCTATATGCACTAGCTCAATAGGTTTCTTTGCTCGGTATGTGACTCCCTTTGGAAAGTTTCACGTTGTTACTTTCGCAAGATGCAACACAAGTAATAGCAGGTTCTTTGATGAGAGGTAATCCTCTGATCATTTATTTCCGCTGTAGAAATATTAAACCAAAAAATTACAAGTGTCCAAATTGAAGGTGTCATAACCAATAATCATTAGAGCATGCAACTATAAAAGAACAGACCTGATCACTGTAATTCATAAGTAGAGGAAAGAGTTTGTTCGCACCTTCACTATCAGCTACTTGCTTGGGGGATTTTCATATATAACACGTTATTGACCTTGAAAGATAATTTGTATACTTTCCGTGTCAATTGACCAACACTCAACAAATTATGTTTGAAACTAGGAAGAAAATATAACTTGGAGATTTTCTTTGCCTCCCCCTGTTTGGTCATAGTGTTGACCACTCATTTTCCATCTACATCCACAGTCTTGTTAGTCCCCAACTTTACCTTTATTTTCATAGATTGAACCAAATTTGCAGCCAAATTCTTATTGCTTGTCATGTGGTTACTTAAACCAGTGTCCAATAGCCACACATTATTAGAAGGTTCATGCATGGTATGGAAAGCTAGGAGCTTGGATTTAGTACTCTTTGTAATGACATTAGGTCTCTCGTTCCTTTGATCAGCTATGTTCTTCCTACAATCACGAGCATATTGATCAAATTTATTGCAATAATAGCATCTCACCTTTGATTTGTCAAATTTTTTATTATTGCTCAAATTCCTGCAGTTGCTTCCACTTTCATGTTCAGCTCCTTTTCAACCACAACTCTGAGCACAATATCTTTTGCCTCACCCTCTACCTCTCATCTACTTCTTCCTCAAACCTATGCTCTTAAAATAGAAACCTAGCTTTTGAAAGTGGTTTCTAAAGTGGAATCCTTATTTCTGTCTATCCTTGGTCCCTTGTGATAGAAGTGATCCAATCAACTCATCACTGTCAATGATGCCAAATCCTTGGTTATTATATCATTGCTCCACCAACGTCAAATTTGGGTATAGAAATATATGAGGACCTTCTCAACCAACCTGTGATCTTTAATTTTCTTTCCATAAAGTTTTAATTGATTTACAACAATTATGGCTCGATTCGGGAGATAATTGATGTCCTTGTCTCCTTCATCTGCAGACTTTCAAACCTCTCCTAGTATTCTGCAACTTAAAAAATATGGACTTTGCATACCTTTATGTTTGTCACCAAATATATCATGCTTCTGTGTTTGAAGACGTCAAAGAATCTTCAGAACCGACCTTCGTCCACACTCCCTACTATTTTAAGCGTGAACATGTTTCACCCAAAAATTCATCTGTCACTCTACTAAGAGAGGTAATTTCTCTCAATTTTGGTGAAGTTATATAATGGTGATTTTTCATTTTTCCTGTATCCTCCAGTTTTATATTTTCTAATTGTTTCCCACTTATTCTTTTGATTTCAATGTAGGTACTCAATTTGGCTTCAATGTGAACCATCACAAGCTTTGTCTCATTTAGGCCTCCATAATTTGGATTTGAGGCTACCATCATGAGGTATCTTTTTCTTTTTCTCTTTAATTTCTTGTGTACAATTGGGTTTTACATTTTTCGTCAATAATTCTTATAACCCTTGCTTTGTTTAAAGGTACAAGTGTGACTACAAATAGGATTCACTCATCTCTTGTGTTTTAACTCAGGAAAATTACTTGGTAGGCTTCCTCTTCCTTTCCTTTCCATTGTGGCATAAACTTCCTTTTACAATTTCAATCCTATGCTATATTTTGACTTGGGTTTTTCTTCGAATATGGAATAGATTTTGGGTATACTCTATCTTTACTCCTTAGTCAACTCATTATTTTAATACTTAATTGACATAATAACAATTTTCTAGGATTTCCGTGCAAATTGGGATATTTTTCCAATATAACCCTAGAGGGTTAAAAGTTAAAGTCTGTGTATATATTTTCCATGGCTATCCATGGCTAATGCACCAAAATCATTTACCTCATGAAGCCTCTTAGATTTTGATAGTGGGTTTTTTATTTCCATAGATTTTTAGTATAATATAGTACTAATATGTGTATCTCCTAGAACCCACAACTTTGGAGAGGATAAAATGTTGCTCTTACTCTTAGGTGTATATTTAATTTTTTCAGTACTTCTTACTTTATAAATCTATATAATGCACTTCCCATGTTCTAATCCATTGTCTCTATTTCCATGGTTATAGGTACATTCTCCAAGAGAAATGGTTGCACCAAGGCATTCTACTTGTTCTGGATTTGACTTCAATTTTTTTGCTCCATATGTGGGAAATCATCAATTCATTCTTAATCTCTATGAAGTTAATGTGGATTTCAACTCTAAATTTTTATTCATTGATTCCAATTTAGGGTTGCTTGTTTTTCTAATGATGTAATGGTCATATTTTTTTCTAGAGTCTTAGATCTAGATGGACAGTAACTCTTTATTTCTATTCAGGCTTTCCACCTATAAAAATAGTTTAAAATTTTAATTCTAGTCCTTTGCAGTTCAGGCTTGGTGTATGAAACTTATTTGTGACATACCTTATAATTGTGTTTATAATTTAAAATAAAGATAAAACCCGCATTTTGTCAATAATTAAAGTTATACATATTGCATTTGGATCAGTCATTATGTTTTTTTTACTCTACTCTAATTTCTTGATATGAGTTTGAGCTTGTTTATAGTAATATGAACTGGAAACGTAATAAGTGAATCATGTTAAATTCTTATGTATATAATAATTTTATTTCTAATGGTATTTGTCTTATCATCGACCTCCTATGTATCAGGTTGATAAGTTTATTATCTTTCAGATTTCATATGGTATTTTTATGCTACCTCAAATAATTAACTACTATACCATACCAATATATTTTATTGATGATTTTAAACCATTTTAAATACATTTATTATGAGTAATATATTTAAACCATAATAAATAGAAGTGAAATAGAATTGTAATTTGAAAGTTTTGACCCTAAGATTGTCATCGGTTTCTTCCTCCTCATTTAAAATCTCTTCATTGTATTCTTTAAAGAGAAAATATATCATGGATTATTGAATAGTCTAATCATTACTTCACTATATACATATATTTCTAGAATTTCACTTCATATATGAATTAGAAAAGTATACTTGGGATTTGATTATACATACCTATTTTCAGAAAGTTGGAAGAGTACAAATAAATTTATATATTTATGTAATTTCACTGTAACCCATAACCAACTCTAATAAACTCTCAAACAAATGGCATAATTTATTTAATCTACAGGAATATTTTAAGTATTCCATACTTCTTTAACTAGAATGTATGGGTAAATTACTCACTTGTTCCATGTGACGGTTTTTCCTTATAGACATTTGTGTTCGATTAATAGAAGTCTATTTTAATATCCACTATGATATATGTTATATACACATGCATAAAGGTGTATCGATTTCTATTTCGATAAATTTAATAATCCATTACAATGTACAGGTCTAAACTCTATCGAATAATGATTAAAAGTAATTCATTCCCTTCATATACCTTAAGAGAAATATTTATTTTTCCCTTCATCCCCCTGGATGGTATAATCTCTAACTTTTATCACTATTTGATGATATAATCAATATGTTTATTTCAATTATCAATCTCAGCATAATAAATAGTACACATAAAATAACCATAATATAAATTAAAGGAATACTCTATTTACACATGTAAAACTTGTCTCATATACAATTGATTCTTTAACTCAACATTCACTCTAGCTCCTCACCATAGTGACATTAAACAACCATAAGATTCAAAGATTCAACATGTAAGGAACAAAAAATCATATGTCTAACCATAATTAATTGCTTGGGAAATAATGAGGAAAAAAGCACGTTCCCCCAACCATGAATTTCGACGAATAATTCCCCCCAAGGTCAAACCTTCTTGACTCCAAGAATCAGCAACGTTCTTATTTTATTGTGTGGTTTTTTTATAAATATTTCCAACAAATTGTTTCCTTAACACCATATTACTTTAATGGTCTGCATCTTTTAGTTAACTAGGTTTTTTGTTTTTATTTAACAAAAAATATTTATTTTTCTTAAAAGCATGCATTTTTCTCCAAATGTGCTTTATTTTCTTTTTATCCAACTTAGCATTTCTCTCCAACTATATGTTTAACATAATACTTGTCTCCCATTATGATAATTTATTTAGCAACTTTATCCTTGGGAATTTTAGGAGAATTTTTTGGGAAGGTTCACCATATGGACTTAACCACTAAAATGTTTTTTATAAATTGGCAAGAAATCTCTAATACTCAATTTCTCTTTCATGAATGTTAGCAAACAAATCATTTATTAACTTACTCAAATAAAAATTAATTACATAATCAGATAGTTTAAATCCTAACTTCCATAGCCATTAAATTTAAACAATACATTAATAATCTAAAAATAGACATGTCTTAAAAAGAAAAACATAGGGGTGTCACACACCCATGATGACAAGGATTGGGATTTTGGAGGAGGACACAATTTCAATTCTTGGTAAATTGGTGATGGATCATGTTGATAGCTAGATTTATTAATTGGAACTCCCAAGTGGAAATATGTTAAACATGATCACATCAAGCCCACCTAACATTCAAGTCCAATTTGGGTCAAAGTCAAGTAAGTATAACATCAAATATATTTGAAACCTTGGGGGGATATTTATCAATATACATGACTATCAATTCCTTTGTAGGGGAATTTACCCATCCATTCAATTTGGTTGAATTAATCACTGTGATTTGATATTTGGTTTTCTGCACCTTGATTTTGGTGCAAGGAACAATCATCAAGGATCTACACAAGATCACATATTCATTACTAAAGTGCTAATTTGTGACCTCATGTGTAGCCTACCCTTCTTTTCCTTCAAGGATTTAGATCTGGAATTACTAGGACAATATTACCAAACAACTCTTACAAAAAAAGGAAATTCATTAAACAAAAATTGAAGATTGTTAATTCTCAACTTGCTAACAATATCAAGATACATTAGATAATGAAACTAGAGGACTTTATGTTAGTCAATTGTTTCTAACAAAAAATGATTGGGGTTGGGGGTTATCCCTTAAGTTCTATATTCCATGAAAGCTCAATTCCATGATTGGAAACCCACACCAAGTTATGTTTTATGATAAGGGTTAATATCTAGTTTGTACATTAGGGACTATAGAGGACATAAAAAATTTCCTCCATAAAATGAGGAGGTGGGGTTTTTGGGTCCTATATTTTAGGAAATCACATCTAGATTTCAATGCCCATTAATCACAAATTAACTTTACTTTAGTTTCATTTTTGTGTCTTCAATAGGTATGTAAAGGAATTGGAAAAAATTAAAGTCTTTCCGATGAAGTGTATAGATTTTTTCATGACTTTAGCTATATCAATATGGCTAGGATTCTAGTGGGACTTAAAATATAAAAAGGTTTGGTTGATTCCATTATAATATATAAGGATCACCAACTTTACTTCCAATACCTCAACTATGAAGGGATCCCTTTTAAATGTGGCCTATTTCATGAATATGGGCATCTAGCTAGGAATTGTCCTCTCTAGGACAAAAATAAAATATAATTTGTAAAGATTGTTAATAAAAAAAATACTTACCCTAATATCCTCGAAATAATGTTCCTTTTCAGCTTTCATAGAAAAAATCATGTAAAGGAAACTATGTGTCAAACAAACTAGAAAATGAGGTGCAAACCCTTTATCATGAACATCCCCTTGTTCATATGCAAAGTGCAACATCTCAATATGTTTGAAAATAATTCCAATGAAATTCTTTTCAGGTATTTTAAAATAGAATTAGAGAATTCATCCTTTGATCAACCTAGTGATTTCTTACCTAGATTCATAAGGATCATTATTCCATAACCCCTTTATTTGAGTACTTTCAACGGATTGTGTTGGGGTGTATGTTAAGAACAAAAATCCAAAATTCAACATTCTCTCACTTAATAAGATGATGGAATAATAAATTCTAAGTGATTAGAAGACCTTTCAGGATATCAAATATAACCTAATTCTTACGTCCATAGGCCAAGTCTTAGGAAGGATTGAGAGAGTCTTAAGCCGCCTAGTAGACAAACGATCCAACGCAATATAAATGATTAGAAAATATTTCCTTTCTAAATTATAATTTTATAAGTGCACAAAAAGAATATTTGATTAGTTCCCTTAGAGAAAATTCTTGTAGCGACATTTCCAATTGATATTAATAACCCCAAATTACAAAGGACTAGCTAATTCCTCAAATAAATTGGCTATGAAAAGGTTAGTCAAGATTCATATTACTTTTATTTTCTTCTTAAAATAATTGATAATAGATGGAGATAAGGTAGTTCAATATTTATCCAAGCTCTTTAACGGGCCAACATTTGTATTATTACTCTTTTTATTTTGCATCCTAGATATGGCCATCTCTCCTTTCTTTAGATATTTGCAAATAAATTTCTTTCTGGACTATTTATTTTCCTTTCACTATGTGGAAGGAATACTATAAAATTATTTAATAACCATTTGGTCCATAAACAGATAGTGATGGCTAGAGAAGACATGAACTTCTACCTTGGTGCATATAAAATTCAGGGTTCACTGGCCCATGCTGTCAGTTTATCTATTTTCTTCATAGTTAATTTGATGGGAAGGATAGTTGGATATAGATTCATACAAATCAATCAAAATTGGACCAATAGGAATAATGGTAAAGAAACAATGGCAAAGAGGTTAGATTATATTTTTGCTTTGAAATATTTTCTTGAAGAGGCACTAAAATTTGATAGTGAGTTTACATTAGCATTGTGACCGGGGGTGATAATTGATCGAAATCCAATGATTATGGAGATCCAAAATACATAAGGGAAGTCATCCAACCCTTTAGAGATAAACCTTGAATGGTTGATGGAAGAGGACAATGTGAGAAAAATCGAATATTCTTGGAAACCCTTTGAAGAATCTCTTATTGTATCAACAACTATTTGATTCTCCCAAAACTTGAAAACTTTCAAGTAGGTGGTAATATTACAGCCTAGGTAGAAAAAATAATGATATATATTCGAAGAAGGTTTAAGATGTTTTATTCTCTAGATATATTAGGTATGGATTTAGGTTTTTGAAGAAAAGTCAATAAACTATGAAAAACTAGCTGGAGCGAAAAGATAAATGTATTGTTACAAAGAGAAAAAATGGTGTCTAAAAAGTAGGCAAATATGGCTTGAGGAAAGTGGCAATAATACAAAATGTTTCCATATATTTTCCAACTATAGGGAAAACATAATGGAAGATTGAGAAAGGGAATGGATCTTAGGATATGACTTGTGGATTTCTTTTAAATCACATTTAGAAGGGCACATTGTTTTCAATCCCTATTCAAATATCATTCTTTTGAAACCAACATATAAATTATCCATTTATTTATCTTGTTCCCTATATTCATCAAACTAGATGATAATCAAGCTTTTATGGAAGTGGTGGGGAATAAGGAGCTTTTGGAACCCTCCAAAGATTCTCGAAGGACAAGAATCTTAGGAAAGATGGTGTCCCTATCAAATTATCTCTTTTGTTATGATTTTATTGAATAATATCTTAAAAGAGTAATAAATTCCCTAACATTCCTAAGAGAAATGTTGGCAACCATCAATACTACTGTTAAAAAAATTAACCCAAAGTTTGATAATGCATCTTGTTATGAAAGCCTTCACCCAATCCCCTTATGCAATTGCATTTACAAATAATCTAGACAATTATCACAAGTAAGATAAAAGTATATCCTTTATTGTCACTTCTCTCCTAAGTAGTTCGAATTCATATAAGGGAAACAAATCTATGAGGTAGTGCATGTTTATCAAAGTATTCTACGGTTGACAAAGAATGATAATTTAAAGGTAATGATTATAAAAGTATACCTTCTAGTATAGGCATAAATATTTATCAATTTAATCTTTTTCAAAATTCCTATTGATGGAATCATCCTCATCCTCATACCCACACCCCAACCTTTCTTCAAAATAAAAATTATAATTAGGTATGGATTTCAACTATTCCCACTTCTCTTTGTTCTAGAAATATAAGGTCTCAGTAGATTCATTAAGGCATCCTCAACAAGTGGAAACATCAAAAATATTCTCATAGGAAACTCTTGGATATCATCTATCATTTATTTTTTCAAGATGATATCATTCTTTTTTATAATGACACCAAAATAATTCTTGACATGAAAGAGATTTTGGATCTCTTCTATCAAGCCATTGTACGAAATATCATTCTAACTATATCAATGATTTCTTTATGGGGTCATTTGGAGGAAAAGAAATTATATATCTCCTTTGCTTTTTCCTTTCCTATAGCGAATATTTATGCTAGCTTCAAATATGTATGTTTGAATTTAAGGTCCAAAATGTATCTACAAATGTGACTATGAGTGGCTAATTATGAAGGTTCAGAAAAAAAATCATCACCTAGTGAAAAAATGGATTTCCCACAAAGGAATATTGATTCTAGTTAACTTAATCCTCAACGATGTCCTAGCCTACTTGGTAATCCAGTTTCCAAATCTCATAATGTTCCTTAGAGTGGAGTAAGTATTTATTTTATCATTTCGTTTATGCATGTGGGTGAGTGAGAGTGAGAGGGAGAGAGAGATAGAGAAGAATGGTTTTAGTATCCTCGAGAAAAATTCCAATTCCAAAATACTGAGGCAGTTGGGGTCTAAAAATGATTTGCAACTTCTTCATGGAAATTATTAGAAAATAACCTTTTGGATTCTTTTAGGTTTGTCTAAGCAAAGATAAGGAATTATTACCAAATTTTATAATAAATTGTGTTAGAAATCCAAATTATTGGAAAATGGTTGGTATGGAATGTTGGGAAGGGAGCTAAAGCTTAGGTAGGGATGGGTGTAATGGATTTAAAGAAAATAATCTTTCAAATTGTATCCTCGTTCACATATGATCTGAAATTATAATTCTATTACACTTTAAGGCATATTTGAAGGGGACCCTCTGATAATAAACCACAACAACGATGGGTCACTTCAAGGGAAAAATATCTCATGAAAGAGTATGAGGATATTTGGGAGGCCTATATTGATAGCCTTACAAAATTATTTATCATTTTGACTAAACAATAAGGTGAGATTAATTGTTCCCTAAATCCTTCTGGGAGAAACAAACCAAATATCGATTATAATTCTCTTGTATCAAAAGGTAATTAAAACCCACCAACCAAGTGGGTGAAACCAATAGGGAAGTTTATTTTTTAAAGTAAATCCAAAATATTCATGTGGGTCCTTTTGAATATTATAAACTTTAACTCGAGGCAGGGTATAGAAAATAAGCTTTGAAATCCCTGTTAAATATTTTTCCTTTCGATATTATATAGAATTCATTTTTTTATCTCATCATATTTTCTCCATAATTGCAAAAAGTACAAGAAGAGATAGAGGAACTATTAGGCCATCATAACATTTGTAAATGGAATACAACTGAAGAAGCTTTTAGGAGATGTTGTTAGAGTAAGGAGGCATAAAGTTGTAATGCCCTCATAATCACTTATGCTCAGAAATTGAATTGGCCCAAAACCCTAATCATTTTGAGGGAATTTGCCACTATCCCTCTCAAAGGTGCCACCAAAAGTCTACAAATCTTCTATCATTCCCCAAAATCTCAAATATTCCTCCAAAACAATACGCAGTAGGACTCATAGATAAAGAAATCATTTGGCTAGTTTTGATGGAGCATCATATTGAACTCCTAAGAGAGGTAAGGCAAGGGGAATTGTACTTTTTCCCAATCCATAACACCTCATTAAAAAACGGAATTCTTCTTGTAAAAAACAAATTTTGGGAATTTGTAACTCTCAAATTGGTTATAATTCTATTTCAACAAGGAGTTATATAAATTAAAATCTTTGGAGACTCGATCTATTCAATGAATTGATGAAAGGAGACTTCCCTTGACAAATTACTCTCTACAAATGTTATTTTGTGGCATAAAAAAATTTCAATTAATGTCTTCCCATCACTTCTTCTCATGCTTACAGGCCCACAAAATCAAGGAAGTTGATAGGCTACCCAAAGAACGATTGAATTTTGAAGTGTGCACATGGGAAATCCTTGAATCCACTCAAGGACACTCTTCTTCATAATTTCATAAAAATTGGTTTTAAGTTCATACCTAACGTGCATGTTATAAAACAATAGTAGCTTGAAAAACAATTCTTTGAATCTTTGTGCAAGACTATAATTATAATTTTGAGGAATATTAGAGCTATAACTTTTTTTAAAATCCTTGTAAAAGTATAGGTTGTTGACATAAGCAATAAAAGACATTTGAATATATATGCAAATGAGAAAGCTCTCCATTGTTTGTATATTTTGAAAGAATGGAGGAAGCTATCAATGATTGGTTAATTATGTTTTATTTAGCCTCATGATTTAGTTTCCAATCCTCTTAACATTTGTTATTGTAATTTTATGAATTGAAAGAAAATTTCTTGACACATGCATATGCATGTGCATGTGTGAGAGAGAGAGAGAGTATTTATATATGTCCTTGATTTAGAGAGAGAGAGAGAGTATTTATATATGTCTTAGATTTACAAGACAAGCATTTTGTTTAAGAAACCACAATGTAGGGTTTGGTAAGCTATCAATTTCACCCATATTAGGCCACAACAACCTTTAACATAGTTATATTTTTAACTATCTACTTTTAGCTACTGTAAAAAATTTAACCTAGATTCCCATATAAAATGAGGCAATTCCAATTTCTATTAAGATTGAAGTAATTTATTATTTAATTTTGATTGGAAAATAATTCGTATTTTTAATGTAAACATGTAAGTAATTATTTTATAATTTATTAAATATATTTTAATACATTTCAGCATCATTTAATATGGAAAAATTTATAATAATATATAAAAATTGATATGTATGAAAAATAAATGTTAACTGATAAAATTACAGGAAGGAAAAACAAACAATACTTTTTTTAGAAAGAAAAAACGATTAAATTTTTATATGTTATAGAAAATTTACGTTAATATTAGGTTGAGCTTGTTCTAAGTATTTATGAAATTATTTTTATAAAGTAAAACAAATTGATTTTATTTTAAATTTTAAAAAAAATATAATGAATTATAAAATAATTTTAATTATTAACAATAAAATTATAAGAATAGAAAATAGAAAATATATATAGTAATTTTAATATATATTTTTTTAATAAAAAAATTCATAATTATAGATAATATATCAAGCTATTATACTTTATTTTTAAAAATAGAATTATAAGATTTTTTCTAAGAATTTAATAAGCTACATTTTATGTGTTTCGCTAGAGATTAAATTGAAGTGATTTTAATACATTCATTTTATATATAGGCCAAAGTTTAATCTTATTTTCCATACTCTTAAAGATAAGGATAAAGATATGTGTATATCTTCACCTTCAAATTTAATTTTTATGATAGTGATGAAGGTGAGGTTGGTTATGTGTCCTTTACTTTCATTTATACATTTTCATCTCTTGTAGCTAAATTGTACATTTTTAAGCAGACCCCACCCAAATGAGCATTGGAATATGACACTATCATCCCATATGTGCTATTCCATCTCCATGAGATTGGTTGGATATGAGGGTGGAGATGGGGATGGCCATGGGTATGAGAGTGTTTAAATGTAATTGCAAAATAGCGTAGCTAGCCTCCACCTTCACCATCATGAATAAGATTGGGTGTAGAGGTTGAGGATATCTGGTCATTTTCACGTACAATTACACATTTCTGTACTTATGCATCATTGTAGTTTAAGGGTACACATTTCTGTACTTATGCATCATTGTAGTTAAATGAGGGAGTTAATGACTGTGGTCAAAGAGTGAAAATGGAAATATATGTCTCACTCTACTCATAGTCATGTCATATTAAGAATAAAAGTGAAAAATTATATTTTATATGTAAAACTGATAAAAACGTATTCACATTCTCATAATATATCATTACTACCAATTTATAAAATTAAATATATAAATAAATATACATACTTTTATCTCACATTTAAGTTGATAATCCACACTCTAACCTTATCCTCATACTCAAAAGAGTGAAAATATTCTTTTTTTACTTCATAAATTTGCTACTACCTCATCATATTATGAATGTGCAAACAAAAATATACAACCTTATCTCACATACAAATCCACTATACAATCATATCTCACATACAAATCCACTATACACCAATGTTATGCTCTGAACCCAAATTAATAAAGCTAAAAGTGAAAATGTCCATTTACATTTGCAAAAAGATTAACCTAAAGTTATTTATAAAGATACAGTAGTGAATGCATTTGAATTTGCATAACTTTCTTCTTATCCCCGCCTTACATAAATTTACATTTAAAAAAACAAATTAAAAATTATGCAATACGTATAAAAATATTATATAAACTAATAAAAATAAACCAATCTCCCACGTAAATAAGCAGGGATTTTTCCATCTTCTCTCTTTGATGTCATGTAAAAAGAAGGCCAACAGGCTGGGGAATAATAATGTTTGACAAGAGGGATCGCTGTGATGGCAGTATCATGTCCTCCTATAAAGCACGCCGACTAACTTATTCCCGCTAATTATCAACCAAATTAGCCGACTAACTTATTCCCGCTAATTATCAACCAAATTAGCTTCGATGAAAGTGCTCGACGCTGACTTCTGACGGTTTTGATGGGATAGCACTTTTGTTTGTCCCCAATTAATTTCTTCAAATATTCCTAAATCTCCGGTCAGCTGTTTTTCATAAAGTTGCAGTGCAGGATTATATTTCTGTTTCAAGCATCGCTTATCACATTCATAACTGTGCCTTCCGATTTCGTTGTCAGCCGTTTTTTGTACAGTTGAATAGTAGGAGCTAGATCTTCTCTTATGATATTTGACCGGGCTTTGTTTCGTTTACGAGCGAGGGATTCCTAAGAGATCTCAATTATTTCTTGATGCAGCCATATGGCCGCAAAAACCAAATTAATGCTTCACTACTTTATTCATCACTGTATGACCTTGTTTTTACTTGCCCCAATACAGTTTTTCAGCGAAATCGATGAAATATCTCATCCCGGACATATTATTATGAAAATTTGGTAGGGTAATAAATATCATCGTAGTTCCCACACTGTCCATGCATGTCATTTTTTCCTGTCAAGCATCATGTATCCCAATTCTTTCCGAGAATGAAATCGCTGCCATAACCAAATATTAAAAGGGCGTGATTCATTCGATACCCACAGTCTCCGGACATAATGCCGCCTTTGTAAAAGTTAAAATATTCACAGGAGGAATCGATTCCCGCACTGACGGGCTGAGTAGCCACCGCTTGTGAAAGGCCATCGAAGCCGGTAATCGAAGCCTCGTAGCCATCAATCGCTACAACGTTGTGGCTCGAATTTTCCTCATCCCATGTTTGGTCTCGGCCCTGGTAAGGGTAATCTGATTTTGTATTAATTCCCCCATTAGCAATAATGAATTTGAATTCTTCGCTCACGGTTCCCGATTGGCAACAGTTGTTTTGAGGTTTGTTACAATTGATAAGATGTTGCTCGGAAACATCTAACTTCAACAAAATTCGAACTCTCTAACAATGATTTCAGGCAGATATGGCATCATTAATAGCGACTGCAATTAACTCCGGGCTGATCCCTCCGCCATTACAATAAGAATCTCTACTTGCCTTACAAACAGATTCTTAAACAAACATCTCAACGCTGATTCTTCCAAACGAAACTTCCACTTGCTTATGAAGAATTCCAATCCTAGCTACAATTGCTTCAATAATGGAATTTTAGTGATCCAAGAGCTCAATACAATTGCTTCAATAATGGAATTTTAGTGCTCCAAGAGCTAAATACTAGTTCATGGATCCACAAATGTTCAATTAACCCTAATGGAGAGAATTTTCTGACTCGTTCCAAGCACAATACTATAAATGTGTTAGGAAAACCTGCACAGATGAATTTTGCTAATAAAGGTTGAACACACAGCTTTGCAAAGCAAAAACACTAAAAGAAAATCGAAAAAAAAAAGAATGATTCATTAGAAAATAGGTTACAATGCTCATGATATAGCATTAGTGGGTGAAGATCCCAAGGTAATGTACCATACTGGTGATCAATGAGAAGACTCAACACCTACAACAAGTTCAGGAGATAACTAACTAGTTGCGGAGTGAAAGGAGGAGCAAGTCAGGGAGTAAATCATGCAGAGGAACTAACCAGTTGCAGAGTTAAAGAAGGAGCAAATCAAGGAGTAAATCATACAAAAGGAATCTTGCATGTAGTCCAATGCTCTAACTAAGAGTCCATATGTAGGTGTGTAGTAGTTCCAACACCCCCGCTAAACACCACTATGGGGAAAAATAGAAAATGGGCCCTCGCAACTAAGGCCAAAGGTCACCCAAAATACAGTGGAACTTGTACTAAAATTGAGGAAAGAGGGAAAACCGCGTGGGAAAAATCCCCCCTCAAAATACAATGTAATCAAAAGAAAAGAATAGGAAAAGTCAGTTGCTAAGAAACTCTGTCCTTCACTCCAAGACGATCGTGCAGAGAGCGAAACTTATGTTTAGTGAATGTCTTCGTGAAGATGTCTGCAGTCTTTTTTGCTGAGAGACAGAACTGCAAATCAATGACCCGATCATGTACTGAGTCTCTGATGTAGTGCATATGGACCTCTATGTGCTTCGCCTCCTGCCGCTATACTGGATCCCTCCAAAATTTGAGAGTTCTTTGGTTTGTCACACCAGATGACAATGGGCTGGTGGAGTTGGATGCCCAACTCAGTGAGGAAGTGCTGTAGCCACAGAGCTTGAATGATGATGTTGACTACTCCTTTATACTCAGCACTCAGCTAAAGAGAGAGCAATAGCAGCTTGCTCGACCAACAGATAGAGCCAGATCTTAGACTAAGTGAATATCCGGAGGTGGACTGGCAATCAATGTTGTCTCTCGCCTAATCAGAATATGTGAAGCCAAGGAGATTCAATGCAGTTCCTACTGCATAGTGAATCCCGAAGGTGATGGTGCCCTGCACATATCAGAGGATGCGCTTGGCATCATTCCAGTGTGGCTCATGCGGCTTCTGCATGTATCTATAAAATGCCCCTACTATATATGAGAGATCTAGTCTAGAGTGGGTGAGGTACAGTAAGCTCCCCACTAGCTGTCGATAGAGAGTGCTGTCAACTAATGGAGTGTCACCTCCATCCTCAAGGCGGACCCCAGACAAGAAAGGAGTCGGTGCTCGCTTGTAGTCAGTCATGCGAAATCTCTCAAGGAGATCCCATGCATACTTAGTGTGAGAGAGTTCAATGCTTGTGGCATCCTGGCTAATCTCAAGACCAAGAAATAAGTGTAATGGACCCATGTCCATCATCAAGAACATATCATGCAAGGCCCTCTTGATTGTAGTAATGGCTGAAGCCGAGCTGCCGATGATTAGCAGATCATACACATACAAAACTAAGATAGGAAGAGAATCATGTGTCCTGAGCATGTAAACATTTGGATCAGACTTACATCTTTCAAAGTTTTGTGATAAGAGAAAAGAATCCATCTTCGCATACCAAGCTCTCGGGGCCTGCTTAAGGCCGTAGAGAGATTTCTTCAGTCTGCAAACCAAAGATGAATCTTGAATGAAACCATGTGGCTGCTCCATGAGAATCTCCTCTGATAGGTCTCCGTGAAGAAAGGCATTCTTCACATCCATCTGATGTACTTCCCTTCCTTGGGCAGCCGCAATGGCAAGTGTAAGGAGTATGGAATCCATCTTTGCTACTGCAGCAAAGGTCTGATCATAATCAATGCCATGCACTTGTTGGAAGCCTTTAGCTACCAGCCTTGCTTTCCATTTGGTGATTTTCCCATCTGCAGCACTCTTGGTCCTGTAGACCCATTTGCATTGGACAAGTTTCCTTCCTGAAGGAAGGGGGACCAGATCCCAAGTCTGGTTCTCGAGGAGGGAGTTATATTCCTCCTCCATAGCGGACTCCGAAGATGGATGCCCAACAGCCTCAGTATAAGATTGTGGATCAGAAGACTGAACCAAATGACAATGCCAGGATGGCGATGGTTCAGTGGTAGTGAGGATAAGAGGAGGCTCAATAAACTCTGAGCTAGTCCTCTACAGATTAGAATTATCCCCCACAAGACCATTTCTAGCTACTGGTTTGTCTTGTGTATATATCTCACGTAAGCTCATTGTTCTCTGATTTATGACCGGGCAATATGATTCATTGTTGGAAGCTTGATCTAGACTTAGATGTGGATTGTCATTTGCATGCACTAGATTTGTATCTGAAGACTCTGTCTTTGCATCTGCATGCTCTCCCTGAGCATCTGCATGCTCTGTATCTGCATCTGAGTGTACTAAGTCATAATCTCGGACATGAGGTAGATAAAAGGTGTCTGCATGCGGAAATTGAGGTGAATTCGAGAGACTTTCCTTAAATTTGAAACTTCGCTCAATGATGAGCTTGCCCGTAGAGGAAATCAGGAGCCGGTATCCCTTCACACCATCAAGGTATCCAACAAAGATGCAGTCAATTCTCTATGGATCAAGAGCTTTCCTCTTTTGAGAGGGGATCCTAGCCCATGCTTGGGAGCTGAAAACACACAAGTGGGTGACCTCCGGTTTAGTGTTGCTCCAAGCCTCAAAGGGGGTCTGATCCTTGACAGACCTATGAGGAGATCTCTTTTGGATGTAGTTAGCACAATTAAGTGCTTCAGCCCATAGCTTATGAGGTAGTGACTTAGCATGCAACATGCAGGAAGCCATCTCTTTGAGAGATCGGTTCTTTCTCTTAGTAACTTTGTTTTGCTGCGGAGTGTATGGAACTGTGTACTACAACTGTATGTCGAACTGAAGGCAAAGGTTCTGAAGTGCTGCGTTAACATATTCCCCCCCATCTTTTGTACAGAGGGCAATGATCTTTCTCTCCAACTATGTCTCAACTAGTGCTTTGAAATCTTCAAAGTGCGCAAAAACTTTAGATTTGGGCTTGAGAAGATACACCCAAGTATACCGTGAGAAATCATTAATAAATGTAAGCACATACCTTTCTTTGTTGATGGAAGGATGAGGAAAAGGCCCCATGAGATCACTATGGATCAAATCTAGACGAGAGGATGCTCTGTGAGTCTTCCCGGTGTCAAACTATTCTCTGAGATGTTTGCCAAGGACACACCCTTCACAAACTCCTTTGGAGAAACTGATATTTGGCAAGCCTTCCACCATCTCATTCTTGCTTAGCTGTTGCATATACCTATAATTTAAGTGACCAAACCTCTCATGCCAAAGTCTACTACTATCATCAGCATCTGTAAGCAATAAGGAGGATTTAGATTCAATAAATTCAGAAAATGTATACAGTCTGGCTCCATTATTTACCTCACTAGTTGCAATTTTGGAGCTGCTATGTAGATCATATATGTTCACTGCATCTGGAGTGAATTCCACTCTCTTTCTAGTGCCAGAATGACTGATCTGATAAACTGAAAGCAGGTTTACCGAAAGTTTTAGAACATGAAGCACATCTTCAAAGCTTCTGTGTAAAAGTTCCACTCTACCTTTTCTGGTGACCTCAATAGATGAGTCATCTTCCATGAGGATGGGAGGTCCTTTGCATGCATCCAAAGAGGAATAGACTTCCTTTGCAGCAACCATATGATGTGATGCACCAGAATCTACAATCCATGCATCACGAGAAGAATTAATTACAACTAAAGCATGAAAATTGTTACCTTTCCCGTGTGGCCGATCCTCAGTTTTATTCTTAGCACCCTAAGGGATGTGGTCCCCAATGTTGTGCTTCTGAAGGATTTCTGCCATTTGGTCAAGTTGTTTCTTCATGCAAGAGAATTTTGGATGGAATCCTCTTTGACAGTAGGTTCATCTGTTTCCTTTCTTCTCTTTCTAATTTCTCGAGTCGGAGGAGTCATTGAAGGGCTTGGTGTACCCTTCCTTATTTGGATGCGAATGCACTTTTCCCTTGTCTTTTTGTTGCTGATTTTTCTGATTTGAATAAGATCTATGATTTTTATTGTGGCTTCCATGATGCACAACAAGTGCATGAGCTTTTGGAGGTTTGATTTTCCCCATGCTAATGAGTTTATCTTGCTCAAAAAATAAGGGACTCCATAAATTCTTTGAGAGAAGGCACAGTGTAGGATTTACCTGTTGCGAGCCTTACTGAATGAAATGTAGACACAAAGACCGAGTATTCTGGTCTGAGCTTTGACATAATAGAGAGGACTTGGCAACTCTCCTCCTTGGATTTGTCAATTCCACAACCCTTGAGTTGTAGAAATAAATCATTATATTTGGTGAAGAAGTCTTGAATTCTGTCATAGTTCCATGGATCCAATGACAACAACTCCACTTCGAGCAAATGTCCTTTCATTTTATCCTGTTTCCCGTAGAGATCTTCAACCTTTTCCCAAATCTCATAGGGAGTATTGCAGTCAGATAGATGAAACTACAACTCTGGGGAGATGCACATGCATATGGATCCGTGGGCCTCATCCATGTCGTTGAGGTACCTTGATTTCTCTATGGCTGAAGTGGGTTCCACTTCTACAGCCATGGTAATCTTGTACAACCCTTTTTGATGAACATATCGAGCCATTTGGTCCTTCCATTCGTGATAGTTGTACGGTGTTAGGATCGATGCTTTGGAAAACTCCATTTTCTATCGATCTTCGATCTCCAAGCTGTAATACCTGCAAAATAAAGTACTGGTGCACCTTTTATCTAGCAACCGGTGGGCTCTGATACCATGTAAATGTGTTAGAAAACCTACACAGATGAATCTAGCAAGTAAAGGTTGAACACACAGCTTTGAAGAGCAAAAACACTAAAAGAAAATCGAAAGAAGAAAAGAATGATTCATTAGAAAATAGGTTACAATGCTCATGATATAGCATTACTGGGTGAAGATCCCAAGGTAATGCATAATAGTGGTTATCAGTGAGAAGACTCAGCAGCTACAACAAGTTTCGGAGATAACTAGCCAGTTACGGAGTGAAAGAAGGAGCAAATCAAGGAGTAAATCATGCAGAGGAACTAACCAGTTGCGGAGTTAAAGAAGGAGCAAATCAAGGACAAAATCATGCAAAAGGAATCTTGCATGTAGTCTGATGCTCTAACTAAGAGTCCGCATGTAGGTGTGTAGTAGTTCCCACAAATACTTCGAAGGAAAGCCATCAACAATGATACAGTTGGAGATTTCATTTCACCATTTAAACGTTGGTCATGTTCTCATTCCTTAGTCTACACACTCCAACGATTCCACAAACAAACCCATATTCGTTGACCTTTGACATCAGATCCCAACACTTCAAGAATGAATCTAAATCCCAAGAACCAGTTCAATTTCCACCTCTGTGTACAAACGAATTTCCCACAAAATATCCAACCATAGATCATTTCATATAAGTTCAACACTCTCATTATCCTTCATAAACAGTTGACTGAATGCACTAACTACCCATTTGTTGCTCAAAGATTCAATTCCCTATTCGCTTCTGTGTCTGGGTCAAGATTCATCATACCACATACACTGTTTTTTTGTATTTTCATTAATAGAACAGAATATAACCACATAGATAGGCTAGTACCCATACTAGGCCCAATTTACAGGCCTGGGCCAACCCTCTGAATGCTTCAAATGTTTACCATATATACAAAGAGAAATCTGAACTAATTTAAGTTCAAATCTAACAATCTTTCAATTATATCCTAAAAATCCTAAAAATCTATTTTTAACTCCACAGAATCTTATTCTAGGATCTCCTAATCTCTAAGATTTTTATGAGATTTTTACAAGACTAATATCTTTGTATTATGTATATTAAAACCTCACACATATATTTCTCACTCAACTTATTAAAATATACAAATTTCCTATTAATAAATTAAATTCTTCATGAAACATTAGACCCCATAAGTCAACTATAATATAATGATTTTTCTAGCATGATGCTCCTACATCAGACTCCCAAAGTCAAAAGAAATCATGTGTCCCCAATCGTTGTCCCCCTGAATCCCAGACTTTGTTTTGCAGTGATCTCTTTGCTTCATTTAGTTGTTGTTCCTATATTCCTCTGCATTTTCTTGCTGCTCCTGGTTTCCATATTTTAGTTTGTAAAGCACTATTGAGTTTTCCTTCAACATTTGTTACAATCCAGTGTTTCATATAGCTGATTGTTTGTCTTCTCTTTATGCTGCCTCTTTCCTTATGTTTTTTCCTCATAAGCTTCATAAAATTTTCTATTTCACTATCGAGATTACTTTATTGTTGTTGTCTTTTCCTTTGTGTAAGAGTTTCAAAACTCTTGTTGTCTTTGTTTTCTTCTCCACGTCGTTCAAAGATGCATAAGATATTTGAATGTCTTATTCTATGCTTTTCCATGACAGTTAGCAATGTCACATATCCCAGCAATCTTGCATTGCATGAGATCTTCTTTTATTTTGTCAACATTTTCTTCCAGCTATTGATTATAATTCCACTCTCCTTCATATTTATTGACTTTAAAAGCAAAAACTTATTCATCCTCATATTGCATTTGGACTTCACTCTTACTTTCAAAATATAAGATGTCCTCCATCTCCATTATTTCAGCCTCGTGTGTATCTTCTTCATCACCTACAAGCATACTATTATCTTCACATTTAAAAGTCATCTCAGTCTCCTTAGATGTTATAAGCATCTCTTCTCCCTTGGCTATAATTTCTTCTTCACTTTTTGGCTCTCTCAACAATTCTTCTAGCATTCTAATCTCTTCTTTACACTTAAAAAGTATGTAGTCATCTCTGGCTTTTCTCATAACAGTATCCAACGACTGTTCTTCTTTTTGGTTTCCCTTGCTGGCCAATTTCTCTTTGTGTACTACATTAACAACCTCCACTAGTTGCCTTTGTGCACTCTTATCTTCCTTGGAGATGAAATGTTTAGCTAGATTTCCTATACAACGCATTTTTGTCTCACTCTTGTTATAACAAAATGTTTTTTTCCATTTTCTTTCCTAAGATATTGCAATCCATATTCCTCCTTCAGAGAACTTACTGTGTTCTTCATTTGTACTTTCAGCAAGCATGTCCTCAAGCCCTTTTTCCTCCATGACAGTTCCAATTGGTTGTCTTTTTCTTTTATTAAAACACCATGCATTCACACTATTCATTAGTACTAAAAATATAGGGCTTCATGCTTATATTTGATGTCTTGACCACCAAATATTCGGGTTAGTCTAAACTTGTCAAATAGCTCACAAGATCTTCATCTTGTCCTTCCTTCAAATCTTAACTTTCTTCATCAAAGAAAATACCTTGCTCAAGTTTACAAAAGTAAACTTCTTCTGGTTGCTTTTGGCTACCAATATAAGTCAAACTCCCTCTACTTACAACAATAGCAGTATGTTAAAAAGTAATATTTTCCTCCAACTGTGTATGAGCTTCCTCATGAGACCTAACTACCTAATCCTTCTTCTTTAAAACAAGAATTTAGATTATGTCTCCCCTCTTCCTCTTCTTTGACAATACCCAAAGATTATCCAACATCATGTATTACTCCTATAAACATACACAAATTTTTTATTTCAAAATCATAAGGCTCAGTAGCATCAATTGATGGTTCAAACATCATTGCTCCATCTTCATGTTCACAAGGAACTTGTTATTCTCCAACAACTTTCTTTTGATGTAGTTCAACTCCTTTGAGATTCTCCAACCTCAATTGAACATCCATTATGTGCTCAAGCTTCCTAAGCTCTTCTATTAACTGAGTATTCACCTGATGCTCTCTCTTTTCTTGTAGCCTATACCATTTTACCTTATTTCTCATTATATAACCATAACTCTAGTTTTCTTTAATCCTCTGGAACAACTCCATCAAGAAACTAAGATGGATTCTTACCTCAGCCTTTTCCTTGTCATGCTTTTCATCATTCATTTTCCTTCCCATGCCATTTGCTTTGCCATCTTATTTCTCTCTTCTCCTGTTGTGGCTTCTCTCTGAACCTCTGCTATGACTATCAATATTCATCTTCTTTATCTCCATGTGTTTCCTCACATTTACTATGAGGTTCATTAAGCCTCTGCAATAGCAGTTCTCTTTCCCCCTACTACAACTACCTCACCAGGCTTCTACTTGGTACTTAGTCTTTTGGTAATACTGGTTCTCGATCTGGAACCTTCTAAGCTTTCTTCTCTACTCCTTCTAGGCTTCTACACTCAACTCATCTTCTCTTGAGAACATTTAACCATTCTCTTATATTCAAATCCTCAGTTGGAACAATCACAATCTGCCACATTGTTCTTTCTCAAGAAATCTTCGTCGCTTCTTTCATCATTGCTTCAACGATGTGATCTACTTGCTGAGATACTCCTCAACTGCTGCTATCTACACTTCAAACAATGTTAGAAATAAATTCCATTAACATATCAAATCTTAACAGACCTGTTCCTAGCTATCAAGATTTCAAAATCTTTCTATTGCCAAACTTTCATGGCCACATTAAAATGCTTTTTCTCAGCTTCCATCTCTCGCTGATCTAACCCCTTTCTCTTGCATGTAACTACCTCTCCCAAAGTTTCTTTCCTTCTTATCAAGAACTTCCTTGTCCTCCTTAATCTCTAAGCTTATTTTGCACATAAACTCTTTTAACTCACAAAACCTCCTCTACAAATCTCATGTCTGTCTTCTCTCTCCAAAAGAGCATTCCTTGCTCTAATATCAAATGATGCAGCCATATGGCCACAAAACCAAATTAATGCTTCACTATTTTATTCATCAATGTATGACCTTGCCTTTCCTCACCTTTACTTGCCCCAATACCTTTTCTGAGTGAAATCAATGCAATGTCTCATCCTGGACATATTATTATGAAGATTTGGTAGGGTAATAAATATCATCATAGATTCCACACTGTCCATGGATGCTAGTTTTTCCTGTCAAGCAAGATGTATCCCAATTCTTTCTGAGAATGAAATCACTGCCATAAAAACACTAAAAGGGCATGATTCATTTCATACCCGCAGTCTCCGGACAAAATGATACCTTTGTAAAACTTGAAATGTTCACCGGATGGATCGATTCCTGCACTGACATGCAGAGTACCCACCACTTGTAAAAGGCTATCAAGGCTGGTAACTGAAGCTTCGTACCCATCAATCGCTACAATGTTGTGGCTTGATTTTTCTTCATCCCATGTTTGGCCTTGACCCTAGTAAGGGCAATCTGATCTTGTATCAATTCCCCCATTATAAATAATGAATTTGAATCACTCGCTCACAGTTCCTGGTTGCAAACCATTGTTTTGAGGTTTGTTACAATTGATAAGCTGTTGCTCAGAAACATCTAAATTCAACAAAATTTGAACTCTCTAACAATGATTTCAGGGAGATATGGCATCATCAATAGCAACTACAACTAACTCCACATTGATCCATCCACCATCATCATAAGGATCTCAACTTATATCTACGTCTTACACATAGATTCCTAAACAAACATCTCAACACTGATTACTGCAAATGAAACTTCAACTTGATTATGAAGAATTCTAATCTTTCCTACGACTGCTTCAATAATGGAATTAATCTAGATATAAAAAATGGAATCTTAGTGCTCTAAGAGCTTAATACTAGTTCATTGATCCACAAATGTTCAATTAACCCCAATGCAGAGAATTTTCTGACTCGTTCCAAGCACAATGCCTCGAAGGCAAGCCATTAACAATGATCCAACTCACGATTTCATTTCACCATTTAAACATTGGCCATGTTCTCATTCCTTTGTCTACACACTCCAACGATTGCACAAACAAACCCATATTCGTCGACCTTTCACATTAGATCCCAACACTCTGATAATGAATCTAAATCCAAAGAACCAGTTCAATTTCCACCTCTCAGTATAAATGAATTTCCCACAAAATATCCAAATTAGGGTTTCAAGACGATAGATCATTTCATTATAAGTTCAACACTCTCATTATCGTTCATACACAATTGATTGAATGCACTAACTACCCATTCATTGATCAATGATACAATTCCAAATTCACTTCCATGTCCATTCACTTCCATGTCAAGGTTCATCATACCACGCACACTCATAAGGCCCAATTTACATCCCCAGGCCAACCCTCCTGAATGCTTGCAATGTTTACAATATATAGAAAGAGAAATCTGAACTAATTTAATTCAGATCCAACAATCTCTCAATCATATCCTAAAAAGCCTCTAAATCCATTTTTAACTCAACTGAATCCTTTTATACCATCTCCTAATCCCTAATTTCTTGATGAGATCTTTACAAGTCTAATATCTATCGTATTCTCAATTATTTGAAAATATTTACATGAAAATATCACACATATATTTATCACTCAAATTATTAAAATATACAAATTTCCTATTAATAAATTAAATTCTTCATGAAACATTAGACCCCTAAGTCAACCATAATACAATGATTTTTCTACCATGATGCTCCTGCATCATTTCTTTAAATAGCATTGTGATCATTAGATATTTATAAGCTTTGAATTCAGGATCATCTCTTTTACTGAGATTGAACTGATCGAAAACTATTCTAGTTGCAAATGACCCCAAACCCAATTGGTGATCATTGGCAAGGCTTCCTTTATTTTCAAAAGTCTGTTAGGGTTTGTTTCACCTTAAAATTATGAACATTCCTTCTTGGCTGGAGTCAGAGTTCCTCTATTGCAACGATGTCATAAAATATTTTGATGTCGAAAGTGTTTTGAGTTTCAACCCATTTCCATCAGCACAACCCATGGAAAATCCCCCTACATATACTACCCATCAGACCACCATATGTAATTTTGTTGATAACTGCAACTCTGACTGTGTAGCGGGTTGTCCTCCTTATTCGAATCCTGTTTTAATGGCCATATTCTGCAATTCCAATGGTTCAAATGATGGTTGGTCTCAGACCATCCCGACTAAGAAAAGGAAACAAAAATTCATTGAAAAGCAAAGGCATAGAGATATGATTTCCCTTTTGTCGGTTCTATAGTTGTTGTTTCCCGATGAAAATATTAGGGTATGTTTTGTCTTTGATCATCAAAAGTGTTTTACTACCTTAAAGAGATTATCTGTACTCACTAGGGTTTTAGTTTAATGGAAGCTTCATCTCCTGTAGGGAAAACGATTAGTGACAGACCAAGTACAAGAATCCGTGAATTACATTCACCATCTACATCAAAAATTCAAAGATCTTCAAAAAGAAAGAGAAAAGATGAACGTTGATTCTGGTAAAAGTTCAAATCTTTCATTCTAGGGCTTACGATTTTCCATTAATGAGAAATTTTGCATTAAATCTCTGGCGATTCGAGAATCAGATCATGGATTCCCTTCGGTAAATATAAGATCTATCGGTTTAGTCATTCAGGTTTGGATGAACACTTTTGAACATCAGATTTTGTACTCTGATATTCTCATCGAATTGGAAGATTGTGGGCTTGAAGTTGTGTGTGGTGCCTCTTCTACCATTAACAACTGAGTCTATCATACCATACATACCACATTAAGATCTTGTAATACTCAACTGACAACAATTTTCTTCCCTGTGTTTTGTGCCATAATATGGCCATGTTTTATATGAATTTTCCTTAATATTACAAGTGTCTAATCTTAAAATTTTCAACATTGACACCCTGTACCTCAAACTTTGGCACTTGATTGGGATAAGGACCATTGGCAAACAAGAATGGGATTCACAGACAGTTGATGCTCAAGCCTAATGTTATCCACTGCATTGGTGAATTTTTTGTTGGGAATGCTTGGCTGGTAAGGTAAATGAAAAATTTCTTAGAAATGCAGATTATTGACTAAGCAACATATTTCTTATAAATGCATTGACTAATACAAGTGTTAGAGCCTCCTGATTTCCTATAAATGAATTTCTTATAAAGTAACAAACGGGTATGTTGGAAACGCTTGGCTTGTAAAGTAGATGACAAGTTTCTTATAAATGCATATTAGTTACTGAATAAAAAATTTCTTATAAACTCATTGAGTGATAACAATGTTAGAGACTCCTAACTACTAAGTTGCTACATTAACTGGTGCTTGGACTGAGTTTCGTATGGATAATTTTTTCATTTATAAATTTACATAAAAGAGAATGACTTATCTAAAATGGTATAAACACCATCAGATCTATTAAATAGTCTCCAGCCCAAGCTCACCATGTGTAAGGTTTAGGCCATATTTAAGAATGTGAGGGTATATAGACCTTGTGAAAAAAATACGCACGGCATGTCAGAAGCTTTGCAGAGGTGATATTTGGCGGATTCCTTTTAGAATGTGGGTAGACATAAAAAGTTATAAGAAAGTTTAAGGAAAGTAATGGGAATAAAAAACATTTGAGTTAAAAAATAAATACATTTAAAATTGGTGACAATCGAGTCAAGAATCAATATCAATACCACTTATGTAACTCAATATCAATATAAATAGTAAACTTATCCTGATTGTATATTTGGAGAATATTTCAGAATCTAATGCAGGTAAATTATATTAGCATGAATGGATAAAGTTATATTTTCTATGTTTAAGTGTTTTTTGCTTTACAATAGGATTGAGATCCTATTTGATAGGGAGTGGTTCAAACCACCCGATATTCTGAAATCCTCTATATTTGAGGTTCATCTGACTCAATGTAATACAGGACGTGTATGAGTGTTTGTAAACTCTCCAGTTATCTTACCTGTAGAGTCATTTAGGTAATATATTCATATTTATCATGGTATCAGAGCTTGAGGGTTGTCGATCCTGTACGCTAAGTGAAGGGCAGGACCGAGGCAAAAACATCACAGGTTTTGGAGGGCTAATCGCGTCGATCTACAATAACTCTTCCGTGTATTTTCATTTTATTGATCATCGTAGATATGTGGTGTATAGTCACGAAGACCTTCGTGAATCCAAGGTGGCTAATTGCAACAACTGTGAAAATAATAGAAGGTTGTAGCTTGGCAGTGGCTACCGACAGAAGATCTGCATGTTTCTTGTTGAAAGCGTGAAAGTGTGAAAAAGGGTTTTGTGCTTGAGAAGACTGTACGATTTCTATGATTGAGGAGATCTGTTTCTGCACATTGACTTAAGGTGGAGTCATTTAGGCCATGACGAGGCAGGGGAGTGGATTGTCTCGTTCTGATTGAGATCTATTGTTTGTGCGTAGTAGAAAACCATAGGAGGCTGGATTGCCATGGATATTGGAGATTGGCCAGTGTTGGATGATACATGAGCATCGACACACAGAGGAGCTTGCACACTGCATCAAAATTTCAATGGCTGATTGTAGTGGTTGCGTAGAGTGGAAAACAGGCTGCTAATTACAGTGGTGGCATGAGCAGCCAGAAGAAACCTAAAGGTTGTATCTTTATTTTTGGCTGTGTTCTACGTTCTAGAAAGATCTGTCAATGTCTGTGTGGATTGGAGTGGATCTGGTGTGGGTTGGTTATCATAAACCCAACCGTGAAGGGAATTACGCACAAGACCAGAAGATCTGAGGAGCTCGGTTAGACTGGTACATCTACTATGGAGATCTATTGCCCAAATCACTATGTGGAACACGAGAAGAAGATATATGGACTCTTGAGTGTTGTCCAAGGGTGTGTTTTCATGCATGTTGGTTGTGAGCCTATGTGATGTGTGAATGCCACAGGAGGAGTGTGTCGTATGGCTACTGCATGCATAGGAGTACGAGTGCTATGTGAGGATTTGTGTTAGGATCTACTATTCAGAAAGTAATTGCGGAGCTATTCACTGTCTAATCTACCTGTGTGTGGAGCCAATGGAGAGGGCCAAGTGTGAGTGTGAAGTGTGGAGTGCTACCTTGACAGCTGAATGGAACAATCATGAAAGAGCCAAGTGTATTGTCTATTGTGTGCCATCAATTGGGAATTAAGAAGAAGATCGTGGTGTTGAGATCCATGTCATGGTAGAGGCTTAATTGTCGTGGTGAGGCTCGAAGGCCTGTGGTGAAATAACACACAGATTATCAAATGGTAATTGATATGTGATCCTCCTAATTCTCATAGAAATCCGCTCAGCCTAATATTTTGAGAAAAGTGAGGTGAGGTTGGTTTGTTTGATCGAAAGAGGAGTATGTTAGCATCAATATCTATATATATATATATATAGGCGCGGCAGTCCAAAGAATCTCGGCAATACGTAAAAGAGGGGAAGCCTCATTGTGCTTGATTTGTTCTCGCTCGACAAATAGAATTGTTTGACGGAGCTACAACGGACTAGTAATTTGGTGCAGCCCGTGCAGGTTTTTGTCTAGCTTGGGCATGGTTTGAATCTGTAACAACGTTATTGATTTTATTATTTGAATGATTGAAGAGGTGGAGCTTCCTATCATTGCAATTTTCGTTCATCATGCATCGTAATTGCAGTTGGGGTTGATCTTGGCACCCACCGTGGGGCTAAGCTGTGTTGAAAAACCAATATGATGTGTTCGGGGCATGTGGAAGCATACAATGTGCAAATTGTGGATTAAAAAAATAATGACTAGGTTTCTCGACCTTGCATCGTTGAGGCGCATGAGTCATTGAAAAGAAAAATGTATTTTTTAATTACCCATTTGAACATCGTCTTGTTCTTCATCCTGCTCCATCTCCTTGTGGGTTCGCTCTCTTGATCAATATATCTGTTGCAAGCAACGGATCAGAGGTCTGTGATCCATCTATCAAGTGAGGGATGACCACATGAAATTGTTGTAGAGGCGTCCTCATCTTGTTCACGAGGTTTCCCTGCAATTTTTCTAGTGTTGAAGACTAGTGCGTTTGTGTCGAGTTGTAGAGAGTTCAAGCCGAAGAGATCGAATTTCCAATTTTGTGGATTGTTTTTATTTTATTTTTTGGAACCTAGTCATGATCCAAGTGGCTTTGGGTCTTGAGGCGAGTGGTTTTCCCTTCTCGTCGGTGATCCAATCACTAAATTAGATATTGATTTTGATATTGGGCAACGAAGTATTCCTAACCAAAGTGTTCTTGCATGCTTGATGAAAGGGAGAAAATAGAAGGAGAAAATGGGTCTTGAAAGTAAATTGAAAGAGTCTCATAGAAAGATGAGGAGAAAGTATCAAAGGAGAAAGGAAAAATATTGTTTTTCTGAATTTAGTGATGTGTTTCAGGTTGACGCTAATGGACCAGTAGCTAATCAAGATGTAGATTTTGAATTTGGTGAGATTATTGAATGGTTAATGCCAGATTTATCATCCTTTTCACGTATGAATTATGAAATATTGGAAAATGAAATGAAAAAAGTATCATGGAAGGTAAATTTACTGGATTATGTTGAAGATGTTATTAATGATAGTGGAGATGCATCATCATTATGTCTTATAACATCTACATTAGATGACAACATCATACTCAACATAATATATGAATACGGAAGGATTCTTAGTACAAAATTCTTATGGGATGTTTTAGAAATGAAATATTGTTTGAATGAGGGAAATGATGCTAAAGATATTTCTCTTGAAAATAATCCCTCTAAAGATGCAATGATGGGTGATGAATGTGTGCCTGTAATTGAAACTTGTGATGATGAAAACACATCCATTATTGTAGAACCTGAAGGATTTCCAGATGCAGAAATCAAGTTTCATGATAGTTATATACCTCATGATGAGTGGATAAATTGATGATTGAAAAACATCTTATTGATGAATTATTGTTTGGTGAGAAGGAAGGCCTATCTTCACATATAGATCAAATGTAGAACATGCTTGCAGCAACGGAACTAAGTGAAGACGTTGAAGGCATAACTATGTCAGTAGAGAGGGATGGAGTAGGGAGAGATGGAGAAATGAAAGCTCTCTGAAAGGAGTAGGGAGATAAAAGCAAATGTGGTCCTCTTTATAAATCTAACATTATTTTTTGTGTAGATATTGGGAGACAAGAAGAAGCAATTGAAGAATCCCAAGAACCTGCAACATCAAATGCAAATAATGTTAGTATATACTCGAAGAGGAGGATAAGAGTTCATGCGTTCCTTTGGAGGGGGAGAAAACGTAAAAAAGAGGCAAAGCTCCATCATTTTCTTATGGAAAAGAAAGTGAAGATGAAGCTTCATCCAAAAATGAACAAGTCTGGGCTCTGTTGCAAGAGGACAAAAATGAAAACTCTGTCTTTTACCATTGTAAGCCTAGCTGAGACTAGGACCAGTAGGCGTCATATGTCATTTGAGTTTTTATAGTGAACCCTTTCTCCATTAAGGGGGGGTGTTAGCATTAATGGAGAAAGTTAGCTTTTCTATGTTTAAGTGTTTGTTGTTTTAGAACAGGATTGAGATCCTATTTGATAGCGAGTGGTTTAGACCACCTGATACTATGAAAGCCTATATATTTGACACTCATCTGACTCAATGTATTATAGGGCGTGTATGAGTGTTTGTACACTCTCCAGGTATCTCATCGAGAAAGTCATTTAGGTAATATATTCATATTTTATCAAATTAAAGAATTGAGATACTCCAAAATCAGTAATCTACTCATCATTGCTTTAATATTGACATAACTTATCAAGCATAGTGTGTTTTTATTAGTTATCTATAATATAGATTTAGAGTACTCTATATTTGTGTGTCTTGATAACTATTAATTTAATATTTATTTATTAATGTAAATTATAATATTTAAGTTTGAAAAATCAATATCTATTTTTCAACATTAAAAAAATAGTATTTTGAATATTATTCAAAATTGTATTTTACTATAATTTAAAATTTTTATTGATGTAAATAGTTATCTTATAAATAAATTTGAACACAATAAATATTTTTATATATGGAAATTTAATTATAGAGTTTTTATATCGAAATCGTGAGGATAATTTTACTGAGAAATTATTATATATATTATATATATATATATATATATATATATATATATAAAAGAGATTAATTTTAAAGAAATTAAGCTTGGTACAATGAAACTATTTATATAATATGACAGTGAATAATAGTAAGGAAGGATATCATCACTAATGATTTTTTCTTTTAACATATTGAAAGAAATTTGACATTCTTTATTCGATACAAAACTCTTCTTCTTGAATCTAATGATAACATACAATACTTTTAT
The DNA here is from genome assembly GCA_000404065.3 of Pinus taeda. Lineage (NCBI taxonomy): Eukaryota > Viridiplantae > Streptophyta > Pinopsida > Pinales > Pinaceae > Pinus > Pinus taeda. Next base: position 37,008 of record APFE031021616.1, read on the forward strand.
ATATGACAATAAAAATAAGGATTTAACATGAGCCTAGAGGGATCCAATTTCTTCACTTGTAAATTTTCTTATGAGTATACATTATTTCAATGTTTTGTATAGTTATTTAACATATATATTATATATATATATATATATATTATAATATATATATAGTATCTATATATATATATATATATATATTAATTATTTTGGGCGACATGAGAAAATTTTCAACTTTAGTGATGGACAAACAATTTTACACATCATACTAGGTTGTAGAATGAACCCCTCAACCCAATAACTTGGGGGAACTTCCTCTATACAAATATATTATAATTGTTTATCATAGTTAATTGTTCATGGAGAGAAATATAGAAGATGCAAATAAGTTTTTTTTATCTATATTGTATCAAAATTAAAAGAAATGCACATTATCATATATTTCTCATAGAAGTGGTCACCTCTCTACATAAGAATGTGAATATATTAAATGACATGAAAAAAAGGTCACAAAATTGTTTTACACTGGAATAAAAATCACGGCAATGATATAAAATGCTCACAATTGACTAAACCATTGGATAACTAAAAAAGAGGTTATATTACAAAATTGGAATAATAATAGAGATATATTTAATCAAAAAATAATTGCAGTGAGATAAAAAAATTAGGGAAAAGAAATTAATATATTATAAAGTGATAACTCTACTCTAATCAATAAAAAGTACTTCTTTATAATAACCCCTTACAAATAAAAAAACAATGTTAAAAAACAAATTTAACAACAACAACAACAACAACAACAACAACAACAACAACAAATTTTTTTAAGTAATCTTCTATTCTATTCCCTTGTATTAATATGATACTATATCCCCTAAACGTAGAGAGGAAAAACGATGATGGAATTTGTAGAAATGAAAAGACAATCCAATATATAGATATAAGTAGCTTATTGCTCAAAAATCTTATAGTAAAGTAGTAAACCATTAAAATGAAAATTTAATTTATAAAATCTAGTTTATAAATTAATTTAAATTTAAATTAATTTTATTTTTAAATTAAATTATTATTATTTTAATATTTTTGTAAAATTAAAAAACTAATATACATCATAAACCGAAATAACTTTATAAATGGGTGGACGCAACGTAAGCTTTATGGCCGAGGCAATTTATGTTTAATAATATATGTTTTTTCCAAAAACATAATAATATATGTTTGTTCGAAAGAAAATTGTCAGTTCATTGTAGGAAAGTGCGAGAATCTAGATGCCAGTACAAAATCACTTTAGGAAGGAACCTTATGGCAATAATAGAAAAAAACTACATATCACAAACATCACTGTGCTGAAGAGAATTGTTCCAAGAGCGAACCGCATCAACCTTCAATGTTCTTTGTTATAAAATAATGGGATATGTCACACTACGATATGCAAGTAAGATTGCCAATCCCCACACCGCCGCCCCCAGAGATAATTAAAAATGTTTCCATATATTTTCTAACTATAGGGGAAACATAATGGAAGATTGAGAAAGGGAATGGATCTTAGGACATGACTCATGGTTCTTTTTTAAATCACCTTTAAAAGGGTACATTATTTTCAATCCCTACTCAAAGATCATTTGTGTGAAACTATCATATAAATTATTCATTTATTTAGCTTCTTCCTTATATTCATTAAACTGGAGGATAATTAAACTTTTATGGAGGTGGTGGCGAATGAGGAGCTTCTTGGAACCCTTGAAAGATTCTCGAAAGACAAAATTCTTAAGAAATATGGTGTCCTTATCAAATTATCACTTTTGTTATGATTTTATTGAATAATATCTTAAAAGAGTAATGGATTCCCTAATACTTATAAGATAAATGTTCGCAACCATCAATACCTTTGTTACAAAAATTATTCCAAAGTTTGATAACCCGTCTTGTTATGAAAACCTTCACCCAATCCCCTTATGCAATTGAATTTACAAATAATCTAAAGAATTATCTCAAGTAAGATAAAATATATCTTTTATCGTCACTTCTCTCCTAAGTAGTTCAAATTCATATAAGGGAAACAAATCTATGAGGTAGTGCATGTTAAATATAATTTAAAGGTAATGACTATAAAAGTATACCTTTTCTAGGATTTTAACAAAGTGAGAGTATGAAGGCATAAAGTTGCAATGCCCTCATAATCAATTATACCGAGAAAATATATTCGCCCAAAATCCTAATCCTTTCAAGAGTGCGGTCACTATCCCTCTCAAATGTGTCGCCAAAAGTTTACAAATCCTTTATGCTTCCCCAAAATCTCAAATATTCCTCACAAACAATTTGCAGTATGACTCGTAGATAAAGAAATCCTTTGGCTAGTTTGATGGAGCATCATAATGAACTCTTAAGAGAGGTGGGTAAGAGAAATTGTATTTTTTCCCAATCCATAGTACCTCATTAAAAAAGGGACTTTTTTCTTGGAACAAACAAATTTTGTGTATTTATAGCTCTTAAATTGGTTATAATTCTATTTCAAGAAGAAGTTGCACAAATTCAAATCTTTGGAGACTCAATCTATTCAATGAATTGATGAAAAGAGACTACCTTGAGAAATTACTCTCTATGAACATTACTTTTTGGTGTCAAAAAATTTCAATTAATGTCTTCTATTTCTTTTTCTCATGTTTACGGTCCCACAAAAACAAGGAATTGGATAGGTTATCCAAAGAAAGATTGAAGTTTGAAGTGTGCACATGGGGAATCCTCGAATCCACTCAAGGACACTCGCCTTGCTATTTTCATTAAATTTGTTTTTAAGTTCATCGCTAACTTGGATGTTATAAAACAATAGTAGCTTGAAAAACAAGTCTCTGAATCTTTGTGTAGGACTATAATTATAATTTTGAGGAATATTAGAGTTATATTTAAAAAAACCATGTAAAAAATATAGGTTGGTGACACAAGCAATAGAAGACATTTGAACATTTATGCAAATGAGAAAGCTCTCCATTATTTGTATATTTTAGAGCAATGGAATAATCTATCAATGACTGGTTAATTCTTTCATATCTAGCCTCATGAGTTAGTTTGCAATACTCTTAACATTTTCTATTGTAATTTTATTAATTTGAATAAAATTGCTCAACACATGCATAGGTGTGTGTGCGAGAGAGAGAGAGTTTATAGATGTCCTTGATTTACAAGAGAAGCCTTTTGTTTAAGAAACCACAATTTAAGGTTTGGTATGCTATCAATTGCACCCCTCCTAGGCTACACAAATCTTTAACATGGTTATATTTTAAGCTATATACTCCTAGCTAGTGTAAAATTTTGAACTTGGATTGCCAAATAAAATGAGATCCTTCCAATTGCTTTTGAGATTTGAATAATATTATATTTAATTTTGATTGCGAAAAAATTTTT